>PVIC010025447.1:0-25280 GCA_004025085.1 Thryonomys swinderianus
GGGGATTTTTTTTTTGGTGGCTGGGATCAAACTCATGACCTTGTACTTGCAAGACAAGTACTGAAACTGCCTAGGTTTTTACTTACTGTTGTTTCTGAGACAGGGTCTCACTTTGTAGTTCAGGCCCTGAGCTCACTATGTGGCCTAGGCTAGTCTCAAACTCACAGCAATCCTCCTGCCTCAGCTTCCAAGTGCTGGGATTATAGGCATGAGCCACCATGTCCAGCACTGTGGTATGTGGTTACTGGGGATCCAACTTGGGACCTTGAGTTTGCAAGGCAGACACAAGAACCACTGAGCCAAATCCCCAGCCCTGGGGTAATTTCTTGATGGTAGAGTTGAAAGGATGCTGAGTAGGACCAAGAAATTGAAAAATCAACTTTGTGGTCCGAAGTGTTTGCTTGGAGGACAGTAAGGCTAGAGCAGGTAGAATGAAGGAATGGAGGAAATCACCCCTTCATCCACTGAAGTTTAAACAGCAGCCTAGGTAGGCCAGTCCTGCTTCCCTTGAGGGGTGGAGACTCACAGAACAATAAGCCCCAGACATCTTGGATCCTTGGGTCCCTGGCAGGACTTTACATCACTTTCACCCCACTGAAGCTTCATTATGGGCTCATGAATATGCACTGCATCTCATAAATGTAATTAAGATCAAAGTAGGTTCTGGGATAGGTGTTTGTGCTGAGGGTCCTGAGATTACGCAGTATCCTGTCAATCATTCCTGTCAATCGCACAAGGAGACCAGGTGGGAGGCACAGGGCTGAGGTAGGTCCCTTCTACCCCAGAAGTCTGGTCTAACTGTGGTGCTCTGTCTTCCAGTCCTCCGGATGCCACTAAGCACATTTTCCCATGATCATTAATAAATGGAGCAGCTTCTCACTTGCAATTCAGTGCTCCTCCTGCACAAGAGCCTACAGATTATTTGCTGCCTTCATGGTAAGGTAACAAGGTCACAAGACTGCAGGGAGCTGAAGTGCTACCGATTTTTTTGGTATCAGGGATTGAACTTGGAACCTTGAGTTTTGGAGGCAAGTATTGGGACTACTGGGCTAAACCCCCTGCCAGTATTACCAGTTTATGACTGGAACTGGTCTCCCTCTTAGAAACCAGGAACCAATAACAAAACTGAGGGCCGGGCATGGTGGTGCACGCCTGTAATCCCAGCCCTTGGGAGGCTGAGGCAGAAGGATTTTGAGAGTTCAAAGCCAGCCTGTGCTACACAGTGAGTTCAAGGCCAACCTGAACTACATAGTGAGGTCCTGTCTGAAAAACTAACTGATTATCCAGGGAAAGGAAATTTTTTGTTTTTTTTTTTCTTTTTTTCACCAGAAAATAAGGAGAAACTAGGAGAAATAACTCACAAATCGGCTTCCCATCCAAGGAATGAGAGGGAAAGGGGAAGGAGAAACCGGGTGTGGTGGCACATACCTGTAATCCTAGCACTCAGGAGTTTTTGCGGCACCAGGAATCAAACTCCAGCCCTTGTGTGTCTAAGGTTGCTGCGGTACCACTTGAGCTAAATCCCCAGCTCTACTACTCAGCAGTTGAAGCAGGAGGGAAGTCAGTTTGAGGCCATCCTAGGTTACAAAGGAAGATCCTGTCTCTGGAAAAAAAAAAAAAAAAGAAATAGAGAAGAGGAGGTTTTTTGGTAAAGAGTGGGGGATTAGTCACAACTTTTTTGGGAGGACGGAGGACTACTTTCTTTAATTCCATAGACCTGTTTCATTTGGGGTGAAAAGCTGGCTGGGCCAGGATGGGGGCTATCAAATGGCCATTTTATTAGGACACTAAATTCCACTGTGATGGTAGTGAAATCCGGGTGAACAGCAGGCCCGCGGGGTGCTTTGCGGCTGACACCAGTTTTGTCTCGTAGTCTGGCTGGCATCTGGGTCCTATGTCTGAAGCCCAGCACTGGCTGGTGGTAAGGCTTGTCTCTCAGGGCTGGAGGGGTTGTTTGCCTGGTCACACAACCAGTGGAAATATCACACTGGGGGGTGGCAGGTGGTCCCCGCTCTTGTCATATTAGCAGATATGCTTTTCCCAGGCCTGCTGGGGTCACCAAGGGGAAGGGCTCACACTGGCATTGTATCTGGACTTGGGTGGGCAGGGCAAGCAGGGACAAGCCCGCGTGACTCGATGAGGCACTGTCCAGAGGTCCCTGGGGGAAGGGAACGGGGCTGCCCCAGGATCTGGTATCTGGGACAACCGAGATTGCTGCATGCCCTCTCTGCTCTCCCAGAGACCTCTGTGGGGGCTTGCCGAGTTCCTTGGTTCTAAACTACCCAGGAGGTGGGGCGAGGTGCTCCCTGCCCAGGCCTGGGCCTCCTTTGTCACCATGGGTGCTCAGGTGTAACCTGAGCCAGACTTGCTTCTATGTGGGCAGGCGTGGTCGCCTGGGCCCAGGGCCAGAGAAAAGAGCGACGTCAGCTCCTTGCCAGCACTGTGCAAACACACTGGAGTCACGAACCCAACAAAGCATCCACCTGGGTTGTCATTGTGGCCAAAGCGCTGCACAGGGTGGGGCTGGTGGCCGGCGACCCGGCTCAGGTCTGTCAGGGTTATCCCAGGAAACAGGCTCCCCGTGGGGACAGATGGAGGCGATTAGTGATTAGTGGGGATAGCCTGGGGCACGCTGCGAGCCTCCCTGGAAACCTTTCCCGGGGAAAGGAAGGTAGGTGGGGAGCTGGAGAAACCGCCTTTTCTAGTTTCCTTCCACCACATGAGGCAGAGCTGAATTGGACACAGAATCTGTCCTCCGGGAGCTGAGAGTCTGGAGAAGTTCAGCCAGATCCTTGGACCCTGTTTGCTTGTGGTTGGTTGGTTGATGGACCTCTGTCCTCAACCAAAAGTTGTAAGAGATTCTGTCATGGGCACCACTGTGTACATGGCACTCAGCACCATGCCTGGCACATGGGCACTGCTCAGGGAGAGTTTGTTGAATACAACTCGCTCTGAGAAAAGTGCCAAAGGAGAGATTTTGTGTCTTTATTCCTCATCATTAAATCTCAGAGCCTGGAGCAGGGAGGGTGGTTGCTCCATAACATCAACTTCAAGAAGAGCTAAGAAAGAATAAACAATAAATGAATGAATGAGGGAGGGAGGCAGAGGGCTAGAGAGCGGGGCTACTGGGAGTTCAAAAAGGAGAAAAATCAGATCCTGCTGGAGAAAAGGATGTGAGAAAAGAAAAGAAAGACCTGGAACTTGAAGGCTTCTTGCATGGGGATCATCTGAAGGAACTTGAAGGCCTTTGAGAAGGCAAAGGAGCACTCTGTGTAACAAAATCAATTTTAAAAAATATCCAAAAGGGGCCAGGGATTTAGTTTAGTGGTTCCAGAATCTGCCTGGTAAGCACAAGATCCCAGGTTTGATCCCCCGTACCACATACCACAGTGCTGGGTGTGATGACTCATGCCTATAGTTCCAGCACTCGGGAGGCAGAAGCAGGAAGATTGCTGTGAGTTCGAGGCCAACCTGGGCTACATAGTGAGTTCAGGACCAGCCTGAACTACAAAAAGAGACTTTGTCTCAAAAAACTAAAAAAAAAAAAAAAAAAAAAAAAATCAAAAACCCAAACCTATGCCAGGCCTGGTGTCACCAACTGTGATCCTGGTACTCTGGGAGGCTGAGATAGGAAGTTAGCAAATTTGAGCCCAGCCTGGGCGATTTAGCAACACAGGGAGATCCTCTCACAAAATAATAATGAAAAGGGACTGGGGATGCAGTTCAGTGTGAAGACCCTGGATTTAGTCCCCCGTGCTGGAAAAAAACTCTGACCCCTGAGCCCGGTGGGTCTTTGGGACCCACTGCAGATCTGACATTTGTCATTTGTGGGTTATAGAATTGTTCTTGGGGCCGGAGGGTTAGCTCAGTGGTTCCGGCGCCTGCTTCGCAAGCGCAAGGTCCTGAGTTTGATCCCCGGTAACCACATACAATGCTGGGTGTGGAGACTCACGCCCACCAACAATCAATACCACATACCACAGTGCCGGGCGTGGTGGCTCATGCCTGTAATCTCAACACTCGGGAGGCAGAGACAGGAGGATTGCTGAGTTCGAGGCCTGCCTGGGCTACGTAGTGAGCTCAGAGCCAGCTTGAACTACAAAGCAAGACCCTGGCACAAAAAGAAAAAAAAAAAAAGAATTGTTCTTGCCAAGGTTTGGTGTCACCAGGGAAAACTGAAGTGTCAAAGTGAGGAGGCATAGGACCTTAGTCTTCTGTTACCCCTGCCTTCCCACAAGCCCTCCATCACAGTTCCACACCCTCCATCTACCCTCACCTCCCACCCAGAATCCTCTTCACTTTCTCCTGGAGCCTGGTTAGGCAAAGTGTTCAGCCTACTGTGTGCAAGTTCAGTCACTAATACCTCAAAAAAGCTAGTTTGCCCATATCCTTCTGAGAAAGGTACTGCAAGATGTTACCCAGAAAAATGAGGGACTAAAGTCCTTTTGATTTTGATCCTTCTGGTTTTTGTCTTGCATTTTTGCCAGCCTGTAGAACCTCTTTAATCCTAGTGTCCTGAAAGTTAATTATGCTGTATCTGAGCATATTTCTACTTTCTGACATTGTCCTGGGTGCTTGCTGTGCCTTTTCAACTTGGAACTCAAGGATACTTCAATTCAGTTTTGAGAAATTTTCTTGAATTATTTCAGTGGTAGCTTATTACTATTTTTTTCACTTCACTGTAGACCTCCTTCTTGTTCTTCTACCACACTTAAAATTCTATTGACTGAGTTGAGTGTGGTGGTTCACGCCTGTAATCCCAGCACTTAGGAGGCAGAGGCAGGAGGACTGCTGCAAATTCAAGGCCACACAGTGAGTTCATGGCCAGTTTGAACTATAAAGTGAGACCTTGTCTCAAAAAACTAAAAAAATTTTTAAAAAATTTATTGATTAATTGAGACAGTCTCACTGTGTAACTCAGTCCGGCCTTGGACTCGCTATGTAGACCAGGCTGGCCTCAAACTCATGGTGATTCTTCTGCCTCAACCTGAGGCAAGTGCTAGGATTATAGGTGCGCACGACCATACCTGCCTATTTATTTAATTATCTATTTTTATTTATTTGTTTATTTGTTACTGGGGATTGAACACAGGGCCTCTGTACTGAGCCACATATGCCAACACTTTTTACTTTTTAATTTTAAGACAGGGTCTCGGTAAATCACTGAGGCCAGGCTTGAACCTGTGACCTTCCTGCCTCAGCCTCTCAGAGTTGTGGACTACCACGTCTAACTCAGTTCTGTTGCTTTTGTATTTAACAGAAGCCAAGAAAATCTTGCTATTTGTAACTTTTCCAATAGCCTTCCTCTGAGTCTGCTGGCCATTCTATGGCGATCTCTTTGGAGCTCTCGAAACAGATCATCCTGGGCCCTATCTTGGAGCTTTTCCCCCTTCCGGCCTTTCTGTTCTTAGTATTTTTCATTGTTGTTTGTTTTGTTTTGTTTTAAGACAGTTTTATTATGTAGTTCAAGCTGGCCTCGAACTCACTATGTAGCCCAGGTTAGCCTGGAACTAGATAGAGGCTTCCCTCCTGCCTTCCTAGAGCTGGGATTACAGAAATGCACCATCACACCCGTCTCTCTGCTCTTAGTTCAAATGTCGACTTCTCAGGGGGATCACTGACTTACTAGTATACAACACCCTACCCAGGAGTTAGCTCCTACTGCCGGCCCATTCTCACGATGCTTTGCAGGGTCTACAGTGGCCTCTGTCTATGGGAAGGTGTCCCTCAGGCTCCTTCTCTGTCCACTACTTTCTTCCCTGGAACCTGGAAAAGCTGGGAAATATACCTTTCGATTAATTTTTTGAGAAAGACAAAATTTTCAGGAAATACTGGAGCAAGCATGCTGTCATCAGATCCTGCAGATCTGTGTTTGGTTAGGAAAATGTGATCACCAAATGCCACCTGCTTACGTGAATAACCACAGTCTCTTGTTTGGTTCTCTTGCACTGTGGCCCTGACTGCTGCTCTTTACAAGTCCTGGGAGTTCCCAGGGCTGCCCAGCCAGACACTGATGCCTTCTTATCCTGTCCCTTGACTCTAGATGTCTTTGTTTTTGTTTTGTTTTATATTAGATTTTCCAGGAAACTTGCATCTGGAAAAAGAGTTAAAAGGCTTAACCAAGCATGAGCTTTGTTTTTAAATTTATTTTCTTCTGGTACTGAGGATCAAATTCTGGCCTTCAAGCAAGATAAGTAAAAGTACCCTGCCACTGAGCTCTACCCCCAGCCCCAACCTGATTGCTTTAATGGTAGGATACATTTTGTTGTGTTTCTGTGCCTATGGTATGACCCTTTACACTGATCTGTATCCCCAGACCTTTTTCTATGTTTTTGTATTGAGTCAGGGTCTCAGTTGCTTAGTTGCCTGGGCTGAATTTGAAATTGTGATCTTCCGGCCTCAACCTCCTAGAATTCTGGCATTACAAATGTGTGTCACCACGCCCAGCATCAGGCTAAATTTTTTTTTTTTTTGAAACAGGGTCTCGCTTTGTAGTTCAGGCTGGCCCTGAGCTCCCTATGTAGCCCAGGCAAGCCTCGAACTCAGCAATCCTCCTGCCTCTGCCTCCCGAGTGCTGGGAGTACAGGTGTGAGTCACCACGCCCGGCCAGGCGAAAATTTTTAAGGCTGCCTGTGAACGTACAAGGGAGGCTAACATCATTAGCTATTAAGGAAAGGGAAATCAAAACCATAATGAAATAAAAGTTTATATTTACTAGAAAAAATTAAAGGCTATGCTATTGTAACTTCCTTCTTGTTTGCTATATTAAAGCCAACCCATAAAAGGACTTTGGGAGAATGCTGCCCTTCCTTTTCTGAGTGAAAAGTCTCCCTTCTCCCTTCTAAAAAGGTTGGTCCTTTTTAAGGACAAATCACAACCAAGGATCACAAGTTCAAGCCTACGCTCCACAACTTTGTGATTCATGGAAAGATCCTGTCTCAGAATAACTTTTAGAGAAGGCTGGGGCTGAGCTCAGTGTGAACTCTATGGATTTAATCCTCAGGACTTCAGAGGGGTCAGAGATGTAGCTCACTACTGCCACACCTGCCTGGCAAGTGCAAGGTCCTGAGTTTGATTCCTGATACTGAAAGAGAAAAAGATCCCAAGACTTCAGAAAGAAAAAAAGAAATGACAGAACCAATTTATCCTTTTTTTGTAAGAAAATTATTTAATAATAACCTTAGATTTATATTACAAAAAAAGGAAATATAGCCACAAGAGTTCTTGTATACTCTATGCCCAGCATCCCACTACTAATTTCTTTCTTTTATTCCTGAGACATCAAGGCTCTTGTAGTTGCCTTGATATCCTGATTCAATTCAAGAGTTTTACCTTTCATGGTTATTTCTACTCTGGGTAAGAGACAAAAGTTGCACGGTGCCCGGTCTGGTGAATAAGGTGGATGAGGACACGCTATGAGTCTGCTCTTCCATCGGATGGCACTGCCAGAAGCACTCACCATGTGTCTTTACCACACCTTGTAAACATGCTCGAGAAAGAGGACTTCCAGAACTTCTTGAGAAAGAGGCAAGACAGATGGGATAAGTGTGTTTGACAGGAGGAAGAGTTTTTTGAAGTGGATTCATGGCCATGTGTATTTTACTGTCATACATTTTAAAAACTGATCATTCACCATGTATTTGGATCACTTCTCATAGATGATAATAGAACATGATGTCTGTGGGAGCAGAGTAGATGCACATCAGGGAAACCTGTATTTTGAGAAGACCAAAGTGACCTAGAAGGATGAGTGTGCTCACAGTAGAAAGTCAGTCCCTGCCCAGTTTCTGGAGTCGAGCCAGTCATCCCAGCTCCACACATGGAGAGGACACCCAGCAAGAGCCCCATGACTCACCCTGTGGCCCTCGCTGGGTACTGTGCCTCCCTTGACAGGGGCCAGCTGGCAGGAAGAGGACTCACTGTCTTGCGGGGGTGATTGACCCTGTCATCTGGAGGGGCTGTGCTGCTGTCCCACAGGAGGGACAGAAATCCCTGTGGTTCCCTGGTGTCTGAGGAGGGGCCCTTGGCGCATCCTGCCCAGTGCAGTGATAGGTGATCAGCGCAGCAACCCCAGCCTGAGACGGGCACGAAGATAGGGACTCAGCTCCTCGGGGTCACCATACCCAGGTGCATCGGTGGCCACCTTGGGTGGGGCAGGGGGCAGGGAGCCTAGCATGGCCGGCACAGCAAACCATGTGTCCTGTGTCCTGACCTCTGCCTTCTAAGGCTCACATGGAAGACAGGCCCAAGCAGATATGGGGTGAACTGGAATGGGTGGCACCCAGAGCAGGCTGCGAGGACGGGACGTCACCAGCGCTGCTTTCCTAGCTCCCGGCCCCGCTGGCGTGCGTGGCCGCTGAGCCTGTTCCTCTGGGAAATCCTACTTCCTTCCCTTCCAGTCATAAGGAACATCCTACACCCCCGATTCTGACTCAGAGTCTGCTTCCGCAGAGCCCCACCTGGGACAGGCTGGGAGGGGTGTGGGCCCCAAACAGCTCCTCCTCTAGCTGCCTGGGAGCGAGCAGCTGCTCAGCTGATAGGTTGAGCTTTTAATAAATACCTGTTTCTTTATATTTGTAGGACTGGGGGTTGATCCAGACCCTTCCCACTGAGCTACATCTCCAGCCCTTTTTCAACTTTTCTTAACATTTTGAGACAGGGCCTCACTAAGTGGATAAACTGCCCTGGCTGGACTCCAAACTACATCCCTGTGCCTCAGCCTTCAATAGCGGTGGAATCACAGGTGTGCACCACTGCACCCGTGTTACTCATTTTGATTTGAGCACATCCGGTCATCTACTCCTTGCATTCAGACAACCTGCCCTGGGCCACCCTGGACCCTCCGAGGTGTCACTCAGGTCCTTCTCCGTATGCTTTCATCAGCTATGCCCAGCCAGCTGATGAATCGTCTGGTTTGGAGGTTGACAGAGAGCCCCAGGCTGAGATGCTGGGCGGGTCATTTGGCTGTGCAGAGTGTGCATAGTGTTAGGCTCTTCCGGTGGGAGAGCTCAGATGGTATTTTAATTATGTTCCTGTTGGGAAGGAATACCTGATGTCTGCAGATTAAAGGAAGAAAGGTTTATTTGGGCTCATGTTTTTTTTTTTTTTTTTGAGACAGGGTCTCGCTTTGTAGTTCAGGCTGGCTCTGAGCTCACTATGTAGCTCAGGCAAGCCTCAAACTCAGCAATCCTCCTGCCTCTGCCTCCTGAGTGCTGGGATTATAGGCATGAGCTACCACACCCAGCATTGTGGGGTGTGGTACTGATTGTTGGTGGGCGTGAGTCACCATGCCCCGTATTTTATCATTGTATGTGGTTACTGAGATCGAACCAAGGACCTTATGCTTGCTAGGCAGGTGCTGGAACCACTGAGCTAAATCTCTGGCCCTCATGGTTTTTTGTTTTTTGTTTTTTAACTTTTTGTTTTTTTGAGAGAGCTCAGGCCAGCCTTGACCTTATGGTGATCCTCCCGCCTCAGCTTCTCAAGTGCCAGGACTATAGGTATGTGCCACCACACCCAACTGGCTCACATTTCAGAAGTTTCAACCCTTGTGTGGTCAGTAGGACAGAATGATATGGCAGAGGGGGAGCTCATGGCTAGGGAACAGGAAGCGGAGAGAGCACAGGAAGAGCTGGAGAGGGGCAGACCCTTCCGTGTCATGCCCCATTACCACCCCTGCCCACACATTCCACCTCTTCATGTGTCGGCAATAAGCCCCCTGTGATCCAGTCATCTTTCAGAAGCCCCTTCTGTGGCTCCTTGAGCCTTTGGGAGCATCTAGATATAATCCACAACAGACTTGAGGAGAGGGCCAGTATTGTGGGGTCACCTCTGAGAGGCAGCGCTCCATTGGGGAGGAGGCGCAGGGGAATCAGTGTGGGTCACTTAGAAAGGAAGGGGGAGGAGTCGGGGATGTCCCAGCTGTGACCAGCCGAGGAGCTGAACTTAGGAGTTCAGAGCACGAGAACCCATGCCTTAAAAACAATAGGAAGGAAAGAAGTGTAGTTGCTTTTCCTAAAGCCAACACGATCTAGTTATAGAGACATAGACTCAGCTCCTGGTGTAATCATTTCATTGCTTAAATGTGAAGCTTGGCTGTGTGCACCTACGGAGGGCTGGGTGTCCACCTCTAAAATGGGTGGTGGTAGCTATTGTAAGATCTCTCACAACCAGCACCTCATGTTCTAGGGGCCGCTGAGTGCCAGCTGTGCCCCTGTGACCAGGGATGGATGCTCTTGTGCAGGACCTAGGAGCCCCGCCTCCATGTTCTGGGACAGTTCTGGCTTCACCTGATGTCCTGGCATAAACATAATTAGTGCCCTCTCTGCCTCTCAACCCTGACATGACAGAATCGAATCATTCTGGCCGATTTGACTATCCCAACTTACACAGGTTCGGCAATGACATTTGTAGCATTTACAGGTTATGAGCGCCTGGGAAGCTGTATTTGCAAGATGGTTCCCTGGGTTCCTGGTGGCAGTTTTGTCCTTTGCTTTGGAGGACACTCTGCCTAACTGGAGAGCGGGCCCCGGAGATGGCCCACAGCCTCTCAGGGACACCAGGAGCTCAGGAGAACGGCGAGAGCTCTGGGATCCAGCCTGGGCCGGGCAGGCCCACCAGAGCCCTGCTGCTGGCCAGACCTTGACAGTTGGCACATAGGCACTCCTGGAAGTTCCAAGGCCCTCCCAGTTCCATCACTGCTCTGGGCAGGCCTGGTTTTATTTGCCTCTGTGTGTGTGTGTGTGTGTGTGTGTGTGTGTGTGTGGTGAAAGGCAAGCACTCTACTGTTGAACTATATATTCCCACATCCTCAGTCCCCACCTCTTTTTTTTTTTTTTTTTTTGAGACAGGGTCTCGCTTTGTAGTTCAGGCTGGCCCTGAGCTCACTATGTAGCCCAGGCAAGCCTTGAACTCAGCAGTCCTCCTGTCTCTGCCTCCTGCGTGCTGGGATTACAAGTGTGAGCCACCATGCCCGGCCCCCACCCCTTTTTGAGACAGGGTCTTGCTATGTCGCCCAGGCTAGTATTAAATTAGCAGTCCTCCTCCCTCAGCTCCCTGGGATTACAGGTGTGTGTCACTATGAAACTGGGCCTTCCTTTTCCTTTTCTTTTTTATCTTTTCTTTAATATTTTTTGAGAGGGTCTCACTATGCAGTCCAGGCTGGCCTTGAACTCATGATATACCACAAGTTGGCCTTGAATTTATAGTGTTCCACTTGCCTCAGCCTCTCAAGTGCTGAGATTGCAGGAGTGTGCTAACAAGCCAGCCTTCCTTTTCTGTTTTCATTCTTCTATTTTAAAAATTTAAGAAAATGTTATCTTCACTTTGGACTTCCTTCTTGTTCTTCTACCACATCTAGAGGTTTTCTTGCTTTGTTTTGTTTTTGAAACAGGGACTCATGTAGTTCAGGCAAGCCTTGAACTCACTGTGTAATCTAGGCTGATCTCATACTCCCAGCAATCCTCCTGCCTCAGCCTCTAGAGTGTTGAGATTACAGGCATACACCACTATGCCCAGACCAAATTCTTTTTATTTTTTATTTTGATGCAGAGTCTCCTTTGTCACTAAATTGCCTAGTTTGGATTTGAATTTGGGATCTTCCTGCCTCAGTCTCCCAGAGGGCTGGGATTATATGTGTAGGCCACCAATCCAAGACTCACACCCAGAATACTTTATATCCTTACAAGCAAAGGATAAACAATGTGGACTGTTTATCCTGTGAAAGACTAAGCAGTGTGGCTTAGCGTTTTGTAGTAAAGTAGAATACCCAAATTGCCATTTATGTGACAACTGCCAAACTCTTGCAGTGAATTACCTGACTGTCCTTCCACACGCCAAATGGAAGAGATAACTGTTTTTGGCCTGAGTTACCAGGTAGAAATAGGTTTCCTGGATCATTGTCAAAGGGTGTGACTAGGACTGGGCCTGGGCCTGTCTGAGGCCCCTGAGTGAACTGGTCTAGAGCGTAGGGAGGGCACTAGATGGATGTAAATGTACAGGGGGAACTTGGGGTGTCACTCAGGCACAGGGCACATGCTTAGCTTGCTCAAGGCTGGGGTTCCTCCTCCTGTGCACGTACACGTGCGTGCGTGTGCGCACACACACACACACACACACACACACACACACACACACACAGTTGCAGTTAGGGAGGATCCAGAGGGATGTCACAAGTTCTCTCTCTCATTCAACAAGCATTCATCACTTCCTGAGGGCAAGTGCTGCTCAGTACGGCAGGGGCTCCACTCCAGGATCCCCACAGACACCAAAATCCAGGCATATTGATAAGAAACGTCCTTATGCCTGGCATGGTGCTGCATGCCTGTCATCCCAACACTAGGAAGGCTGAAGCAGGAGGGTCACATGGATTCAAAGACAGCCTGGGATACATAGTGAGACCTTGCCTTAATTAAAAAATAAACAAATAAAATTTTTAAAATGGTGCCATGTTTATATCTAAGCTGTACACCATATATATATATATATATATATATATATATATATATATATATATCCCCCCAGCATGGTTATAACACCAGCACCTCAGTCTCCTTTGAGTCCAGTCTGAGCAATTTAGTAATTTATCACGATCCTATTTCAAAATAAAAAAGGTCTGACGGGGACTGGAGATTTAGCTCAGTGGTTCTAGTGCCTGCCTCACAAGCGCAAGGTCCTGAGTTTGATCCCAGTAACCACATACAACAATGCTGGGTGTGGTGACTCACGCCCACCAGCAATCAGTACCGCATACCACAGTGTGGGCATGGCGGCTCACTCCTGTAATTCCAGCACTCGGGAGGCAGAGACAGGAGGATTGCTGAGTTCCATGCTTGCCTGGACCACATAGTGAGCTCAGGGCCAGCCTGAACTACACAGTGAGACCCTGTCTCAAAAAAAAGAAAAAAGGTTCTGACGATATATCTCAGGGCAAAGGCTTGATCCCCCAGCAGTGGGAAAAATTTAAAAATGGCTCAGTCCCCAGTGGTGGGAAAAATTTTTTAAAAAAAGATCCTCATGCAGGACATGGTGGCTCACGCCTGTAATCCCAGCACTCGGGAGGCAGAGACAGGGGGATTGCTGAGTTCGAAGCTTGCCTAGGCTACATAGTGAGCTCAGAGCCAGCCCGAACTACAAAGCAAGACCCTGTCTCAAAAAAAAGATCCGCAGCTGGTTGAGCCTGAGGAAGTGGTGCATGTGATATGTGGGGGCAGCGAGGACACACAGCCAGATGAGCCTGGCCTGTGGAGGACCTCATGTCTGGGTGGAGATGCCAAGTACCCTGGTGTGTGCAGAGCAAGCTCGGTGCTGGATTTTGTGTGTTCTTGGCAACAAGTGGATTAATTCTGCTGTGTGTAAAGTAAACACACTCTGATTGAGCACTTTACCACAAGCCAGGCACTGCCCTGGGTGTCAGACAGCACATGAGAGGCTCAGGGCCTTCCCATTACACAGCCTGTGCAGTGGTAGAGGCCTGGGCCACTGCGGCCTGGGGTTGGACACCAGGTCCCAGCCAGAGAGAGGGCTGGAGACCTGGACTTTCACCTCTCATAGACCCGGTGGGGCTTTACATGTTGCCTGTGGATGGAGACTTCCTAGCCTCTTTGGGTGTGAAGGCCACCCCCCCTTTCCAAATGCAATTTAAAAACGGAGGGGTCCTTGGGTGTGGTGGCTCACGCCTGTATTCCTGACACACGGGAAGCTGAGGCAGGAGGGTTGCTGTGAGTTCAAGATTTGCCAGGACTACATAGTGAGTTCAGGGCCAGCCTGAACTACACAATGAAAACCTGTGTCAACAAAAGAAAAAACAAAGCCCACAACAACAACAACAAGCCAGGGGAGTCTTTGCATGCAAGGAGTTCAGCCTTAGTGTCTTCACCAAGCAAATTTATGTGTGACGGGCCTCAGATGGGCCCTCTCTCCCCTTCAGCCCAGCTCACAGCTCCTGCAGGCCTGTTCTGTGGGCTGGAGATGTGCTAGCTATGTAAGTGCTCTGTTCTGCTGCTGGGCTTCATCCTCAGCCCCTTGACCTGGCATGTCCCTCTCTGTCTCCTCCCCACGCTTTGCAGCAGGGTGGTGGGGGTGGGGGTATTGGGGTGTCCTTTCAAACCTGCAGATCTGGTGCTGCCCAGGCCTACGTATAGCTCTCTCCCTGCTTCTTTTCTCCCCTGGTCAGGTCTGAGCGCCTCAGTTCAGCTCAGCTGCCCTGCGCCATCGGCCTGCTCCAGTCCCCTCTCTGCTCCACCACACTCTGCAGACAGATGACCTATGGGTGTGTGTGCTACCCCCCCATTTCCCTTCTTTCCTGCATCTTTCCCACTTTAGGGAACTGTGCAGTAGGGAGGGGTGGCGCCTGGACAACATTTTCTATTTGCAGTGCTTAACATATTCTACACTGAGGTGCATCTCAGCCCTGAGCAGCATTTTTTTTTTTTTTTTTTTGAGACAGGATCTAGCTTTGTAGTTCAGGCTGGCACTCAGCTCACTATGTAGCCCAGACAAACCTCGAACTCAGCAATCCTCCTGTCTCTGCCTCCCTAGTGCTGGGATGACAGGCGTGAGCCACCATGCCTGGCACTGTGGTATGTGGTATTGATTGCTGGTGGGTGTGAGCCACCACGGCCAGCATTGTATGTGGTTACCGGGGATCAAACTCAGGACCATTGTGCTTGCGAGGCAGGCGCCGGAACCACTGAGCCAAATCTCTGGCCCCTGATCAGCTTTTATTCATTCTTATATTTTATTTTCTTGAGCTAGGGCTCTGCTAACTACTCTACTTTGGCTTTGATTAAGTAGGTAGCCCCAGCTGGCCTTTACTTCCAGGCCTCAGCCTCCCAATGTGTATCACCAGTCTGGCACCCCCCCAATTAAAAAAAAAAAGTTTCAGTAGCTGGGGCAGGGGTAAGTCCCAGCAGTCCCAGCTACCTTAGAGGCTGAGGCCTCCTGTCCCTCCTCAGAGGAGCCTGACATCTAGGGCTCGGACTTGAATCCACGGCTTAGGCACTAAGAGGAGCCCAGAACCTGTGCCTCAAGAGGGCCTGAGACTGCTGACCCTGGGGTCTGATTTTGTTTAGCTTTGGCCCTTCCCAGGGTGGCTTTATGGAGATCAAAGTGTCTCTGCCCCTTCCTGGGCTTTGACAGATGAGGGCCTGGGGCCCTGGGGCCTGTGGCGGGAAGACACACAGGGCCTCCTCTGTGCCAGGCGGGAGAGCTGGCACTGGGCTCCCCACAGCCCGGGAGGCTGTTGTTCTGGAACCTGATAACCACCTGGGCTGGGCCCTGGATTGCAGGCAGCTGTTTGAAGTCCAGAGTGATAATGGCTTCAGAGAGTCGATAAGAAGAGGGATCCACAGAGCATGCGCCTCTGTGCGTGGGTGTGTGTGTTCAGCAGTCTTGCCTGCTGCCTCTGACCAATGTTAATACAGCACCCACCCTGAATTAGATCCTGGCACACACAGGGCCTCTGTGGCCTGGGCTTTCAGCATGGTCTGTGCACATCTCCTGGCTTCTGGGTCTGCTCCACAGGATGCTGTCCTCGCCTGGCCTTCTCAGTTCTGCTTCTTTGCTGCATAGAGAGCTTTCTCCCTGGACTTCAGTCCTGCATTTTTCCCTCTGACGAGCACTGGAGAGGAGCCCTCTGTACTCAGCATGGTCTGGGCACAGAGAGGCTTTGGGGAAGCCGGCCAGCACTCTCTGTTCTCACAGGGCTTGCGATTGGGGTGGCTGGGGTGATGAGAAGCCACTAATGTGGAGGATGATGAGGAATGTGAAGGAGATGCTAACTGGGACTGTGGAGGTTCTCAGGTGGAGACACCAGCAGGATTTTAGAGCTCAGTTTGGCCTCTCTAAGGAGGTTTGATGGATAGGAACAGGCCAAAGTTAAAACCTGGAGAGGAGAAAGCAAATCCAAAGGCCCTGGGTGCAAGTGAGGGGACCACTGGGGACAAAGAGAATCTGGGTGCAGACAAAAATAGTAGAAAATGATGGCTGGGTGTGGTGGCACATGCCTGTAATGCTAGTGCTCACGAGGCTGAGGCAGGAGGACCACAGAGTGAGACTGTCTCAAAAAGGATAAAATGACAGTGGACAGAGAGACTGGATCAAGTTAGGGCTACCAAGGAGTTTAGAGGTGATTGGAGAAGACTGTACCATGGAAAGGTGAATCAGAGGGCATCTGATTTTTATTGTGATTTTTCACTTTGCTGCTGTGTGGAGACCAGATCAGAGGGTCAGAAGTTCCTAGCAGGGAGCCCTGGAGTGGATGAGGGATTCTGCTCTGCCGCTTGCTGGCTGTCAGACCTCAGGCCTGTAGCTGACTGCTTTGTCTCTGCCCTCACAGTTGTGAAATGTCTTTACCTGAGTCCTGCTGTGTCCTGGCCTTGCTCCTGGCCTTGGATGTCCCCAGTGGGACTCTGGCATGGGATGCCAACAGCTCTGTAGAAAATCAAAACAAGACTGTTAGAAGGGACAGAAAAGGTTGCAGAGGGCCCCTCCAAGGAGGAGGCAGTAAGATTTAGACTGCTATCTGAAGGCCTAGGGACACACACACAGCAGGGACGGCCCACCAAAGACAGAAGAGCCCTTGCTGGGGTTAGAGTCAGTGTGTGAAAAAATTACACTGAGAAGCTGGGGTGGTAGCACATGCCTGTAATCCTAGTACTCCAGCACTTGGGAGGCTGAGGCAGGAGGATCTTATGTATTTGAGTTGGAAGCCAACTTGGGGTACATAGTGTGTTCAAGGCTAGCCTGAACTGCATAGTGAAACCATGTCTCAAAACAAAACAAAATGACAACAAAAACGATTACACTGGGTTCACAAATTGACCAGTGGTGGGGAACAAGAGAAAAGGAAGAACCCAGATGCCTCCTTGGGCTTTGGTTCAAGGAAGTTGTGGTGCTGCTGCTCCCTGAGGAAGTGTTATTTGCTTTCAGGGTCTTATGCCCACTGTAATTCTTGGGAATTCATTTATTTTGGTGCTGGGGATAGAACCAAGGCTTTCACACTGAGCTACATCTTCAGCCCTTCTTAAGCTTAATTTGTTTTTGTTTTTGGAGACAAGGACTCACTCTGTAAATTCAGGCTGGCCCTGAGCTCACTATGTAGTCCAGGCAAGCCTTGAACTCAGCAATCCTCCTCCCTCAACCTCCTGAGTGCTGGGGTGACAGGTGTGAGCCACCACGCCCCACATTGTGGTATGTGGTACTGATTCCTGGTGGGTGTGAGTCACCACGCCCAGTATTGTTGTATGTGGTATGGAGAATTGAACTCAAGACCTGCTTGTTAGGCAGGTGGCAGGACAACTGAGCTAGATCTCCAGGGTCTCTAAAGAGTCTCTAAATCACCCAGGCTGGGCTAGAACTTTCATCCTCCTGCCTCAGTCTCCAGAGTAGCTAGGATTTTATGTGGCCTGGCATCTGAGGGAACTTTGAAGACCTCTGGATGGGCCCTTAGCTGGGTCCTCCTGGTGTCTTCCCTTACGCCCTGCTTCCCTCGGCCTGTGGCTTGCAGTTTGTCCTTCTCACCCTGTGAGATGACTGATCCTCGCAGACCCATCTGGAACCTGCCTGGCCACCCATTTCAGCCTGCTGGCTTCTAGAGACCCAGTTTATCCTGCAACATCTTGCCATGTAGGGAAATACGTGCTTTATCTAACTAATACTCTTCTATGTTCTTCTAATAGTCATTAGAAGATTTCTTTCCTTATCTTTTTTTTTTGGTGTGGGGGGGGAATGGAGATTGAACCCAGGGTCTTTGCGCTAAATTATATCCTACACTTTTTAAATATTTTTTTTAAATTTTGAGTTAGGGTATTGCTAAATTGTAGAGTTGCCCAAGCTAGGTTTGAATGTATAATCCTCCTGCCTCAGCCTTTTAGAGTTCTTGGATTACAGTGTGTGCCACCACACCCAATTTAAAATATTTGTTGAGCCAGGTATGGTAGTACACACCTGTAATTCCAGTACTCAGGAGACTGGGGCAGGGGCATAGCCAGGAGTTCAGGGTCAGCCTGAAGTACAAAGTGAAACCTTGTCTCAAAAAAAAAGTGGAGATGAGCTTGCTCACTCTGGGTTCAGTCCCCACAGCCATCCCTGCCCTCTCCCTCTAAGAAAACCACCTGTTCTTATGGGACTAATATTCTACTTGAGGAGACTGACAATCCACATATAATTAAAAGTAAGTACACAAATAATTGTATCAGGTGCTGCTATAAATAAATAGCAGAGGAAAGGCTGAGGCTGAACCCAGGCTGGAGTGTTGGCTTTGATTTGGGGTCAGCACAGGGCTGTCGGGAAGAAGAGACTCAGGGACCTGTGGCTGGAGGCAGAGGCTCTGGTAAGACTAGGTTAGGACCTGTGGTGCTGGAAGACAGTGAAGGTGGACAGGTGTACCGCAGGGGGCAGAGAACATGGGGTCTCATAGGGCGGCAGCCTCTGTTTTGTAAGGTGGAGAGCTGGGGGGGGGCGTGGCAGTGGAGGGTGTGGGGCCTGCTCTCCCATCCCTTGAGCAATATATGACACTCCTTGGGGGCAGGACTGCAGCCCACACACCAGAGCCCAGTCCAGACTCAGTTCATACACACACAGCCTGACCTAAGACAGTCTGGCTCCTTCCAAGACTCACTTTCCACTTCTGGTATGTTTGTGGTGGGCCTGGTTTTGATGTTAAAGCAAGCCCTGCATGGAACATCTACACTGATTCATTTCCCTGTCAGCAGTCTGCTTTTATCAGCCCATCTGCAAGCTTCCTCCAGACAGAGTGGGCTTGCCAGCCATTTGAATTCATCCTGAGCCTTTTAAGAGGTGGTAAACCCCAGAGGTTATCCAGTGGGACAAACCATCTAGGAAAGAGCTAGAATTGACATCCACAGCCCCAGGAGTCAGTTGTACTATTAACCCCCCTGTGAACCTGTTTCCCTATCTGTAAAACAATACGGACTGAAGGAGCTAGATCAGCGACTTGCAAATTACTGTAAAATGTCCACAGGATCTCTGGATCTCTCCAAACAATGGATAGGTGCAGGACACTTTGCATGTGATTGGAGAACTGGGGTCACCAACCCTCAGGCTTCTTCCAGTTCTGATAACGGGATTTTCTGTGCTCCAAACTGTGGAGTGTGAATGGTTTTGATCTCTGTGTGGGTGACTTAGAATTTGTTTTTTTTTGAGTCCTGAAAAAGTCCTCAGCCTCCAGGCCTGGACCCAGGGTGTGATGAAGAAGGGATGGCCCACTGGACGAGACCACCCAGCCACTCCCCTGTGGGCCACACAGGGCAAGGTGGCCAGGGCCATGGGGTGTGGTGGGAAAAGGAGGTGCGAAGGGGCTGGGTGGTGTCACAGGCAAATGGTGGAGTTTCAGGCAGCACAGAGAATCTACCCCTGGTCTGGGTGGACTGTTCCTGTGCTCAAGTAAAAGGGGAGAAAGGGCTCCCCTAAGTCAGGAGGGTTGGCTCCCCCATTGCACGGTGGAGGATCTGGAAGATGGGGGTGGCCTTGGGCCAATGTGGGCACCACCCTTTCTCACCAGGCAGTGCCTCTCAGCACGTCCACACCCAGTGCCTCGCTGGCAGGGGCTGTAACCTGAGCCCTGGGTGCCAGGCAGGGGGAGACCTACCCTGTCCTCTCTGGCGTCTCCCCCAGCTACTTTCACACCTCAAGGCTCTCCCAGGCCAGCCCAGGGAAGAAGGGGTGCTCATTTGCAGTGGGCTTGACATGGTTGAGGATTAGGGCCCGTGACAGTTTGTCAGTGCCTCTGAGGACAGCTCCGAAATCCCCACACCCCGAGCTGCAGTGCCCTTTGATCCAGCTTCTGAAAGCTTGATTAGGAGACACAGCCCATGTTTCCATACAGGGGAGAACGATTGTTTCCAGCCTAGACAAAAGGCTCTTTGTACAGCCCTGGGACCCGAGCCCTGGGAGCCTCTCTGGGGGGGTGAGGACGGCCCCACCCACTGGGGTGGGGCAGGGGCGAGCAGCTGCGTGGCTCCTACCAAGCCAGCCTGAAGGGCAAAGGGCACTTGTGACGTATGTTCCCTGCCCAGAGTCACACCCAGGCTCAGAGGAGAGGAGGTGGGCTCCCTGGTGGAAATGCTGCAGCCTCGAGCTCCAAATACTGTCTTCACCCTTGGTAGGGCTGATGTTGGGGTGGCCCACTGCCCCCTGTTTGCAGGAAGAGCTGGCTCCTCACCACCAGGTTTCCACACCTGAGCAAACAGGTATCCTGGTAGGGAGAGGGATTTGGAGCTCAGAGCAGGAGTTGGAGCTCAGAGAACTCCGGAAACCAGGAATGAAGAAGGCACAGAGGAGGCAACCATGAATGCAGCAGCATCTGCCCAGTTGGGAGCTGCCTGTCCTGCACCTGTCTGGGGCCTGGGCACCCAACACCTCAGATTTGCAAAGCAAAACAGGCAGTTGCAGGGGGTGAGAGCTTTGCTCTCCTCACAGAGCTAGGGAGAGGTGCTCCACCCAAAGCCAGCTATACCCACTGCACATTTGTTAGTTAAATACAAACCTGTCCTCCTTACCAGTCTTCTGTTTTTGTGCACAGGTGAAGAGGCCTGGGACTAGCCCAAGACTGGCCTCTCAGTCAGGCTGCTGTAGGGCAGGGACCCTGAGCAGTTCAAGGTGGGCCAGGGCCAGACTTGGGACCTCAACCACAATGGCTCAGTTGGAGGGAAGTAAAAGTGTTAAATGTGGATTTCCCAAACAAAGGCAGAAGACCTTTTCCTCGTAGTGCAAAGGCCAACTTATTTCTCAGCTTGGTGAGGAAGATGCTATCGCTAAGGGTTGAGAACTGGCAGTTTGGTTTAAAATTTCTTCCCAGGTTGGGCGGTGCATGCCTGGGAGACTGAGGCACAAAGATGGGGGGTGGTTCAAGTTCAGCCTGGGTAATTTAGTGACTTAGTGAGACCATCTCACAATAAAACATTTGGAGGTAAAGCTCAGTGTGGATGTACTGGGATCAATCCCCAATAACCCACATACACACACTCATAATAAACTATAGATAAATGAAGTAGGCTTTGTTGTGGGTTGTGCTTTGATAGGGATTGGGTGAGAACATAACAGCTGGGGATCAGAGCCTCCAGCTAAGGGTTACCAAAAGTGCTGGGGGACAGAGCTGGGGAGCCCTTGGTGGAAGAGCTGAGGGGCCTGGGAGGAGTTTCTGAGGTGAAAGGTCGAGTCTATCAGAATGTTAGTCTTGGGAATGAAGACAGGGAAAGAGTACAGTCATGTAAATGGAGCCATGTAATGAGGGTCCAGAGTGGTGGGAGATGCTGTCAGGATGGGGTAGGGAGTCCATGGCCTGCTGGACCTTGGACCCCAAGCAGCTTCGAGCTGGGAGAAGGAGGGAGAAGAACTCCCCCTGACCCTGGGAGAGGACAAGGCCTGGGTTGGAAACCAGGCCTGCAGGTGGCAAACAGGTCCCTGCCCATGGAAACAGCTCTGTTGACTTTGGCAGCCCCATGCTGAGCCTCTCCTAACCCCAGAAAGGCTTGAAACTGACACTGGGCCCTGCTGGGGGCTGGGGACTGTCCCAGCCTGGTCCTGCTCAGGCCGGCTGTGGCAGGCAGCTGTCCTGGCAGAGGAGGGTGCTGGTCCCGAGGGCTGTGTTTGTGCCCGCTGAGCACGGGCTGAGGACTCAGGATTGAGTGACTGAGCCCACGGTTTCAGACTGAAGACCCAGAGAGAGAAGGCAGGGCGGAGAACAAAGCTACAGAGACCAACTCCCGCCAAGGTTGGGAAGGTGGAGGATGTACCAGTTAGCAGTCCCCCCCAACTTTTTTTTCCAGAGCCTGGCATGTACTGATCAAGCACTCCACCACTGAGCCCCAGCCCCTAACACTCTGGACAGTGAAAATCTCTTTCATATCCACTGTCCCTTTTCAGAAAGAACGGAGCAGGTAGAATGGAGACCTAGAACCAGGACGTGCTGAGCCAATTGTGTCTTTGTGGAGGGAGAAGGAGAGGAGAAAGAAGGGAGGGAGGGGAGCAGGTTGAGGGAGATGGGAGGGGCGGGAGGGCGGAGCCTGATTTGGGCTGAGATAGTCTTTGTTCTCTCTGCCAGCTGCCACCTCTTGTCACCGTGGAGATGGGCGGCCAAGACTCTATGTTTAGCTTCTGCTGCCTATGGACAGTCTTCTGGCCAAGATTCAACTTTGTTCATGCCCCAGGGAGGTGGGTGGGGAGTCTGATGGGTCAGAGGTACTGCTGTTGGGGACAAAGCCTTAGGTCCCCTGGGTTGGAGGGTTTCAGGGGTTCCTATTCTAGTGACAGTGACTTTATTTCCCCTGACCTGGATTGAGAGGAATAAAACGCCTACACACTGTAGTATTACCAGTGATACACACTGGTAATACTAGCATTTGGGAAGCAGAGGCAGAAAGATTACTGTGAATTTGAGGCCAGCTTGAACTACATAGTGAGGCCCTAACTAAAAAACTAAAGTAAAAACAAAATGCCTAAATCTTATAAGAAGCCCAACCCCAATTTGTTGTTTTCCGTACTAGGGATTGAATTCAGGGCCTTTGAGGCCAGCCTTTGAGGTCAGCTTGGGCTACATAATGAGTTCAGGATCAACCTAAACTACAAAGTGAGACCCTGCCTCAATGCCAGGCATAGTGGCTCACGCCTGTAATCACAGCACTTGGGAGGCAGAGGCAGAAGGATTGCTGAGTTTGAGGCTAGTCTGGGCTACATAGTGAGCTCAGGGCCAGCCTGAACTACAAGGCGAGACCCTGTCTCAAAAAATAAGTAAATAAATAAACAAATAAGAATTTGTAATCCTCCTACCTCAGCCTCTTGAGCAGATAGGATTACAAGGAAGTATCACTAAGTTAAATGTTCTTATACTTATTCCACAAATGAAACAACCCCAGAAATATCAGTCATTTTTCTCACTTGATCTAAGATTCCTTTAAGATCAACAATGCTAGCTGAGCATTGTAGCACATGGGTGTAATCCCAACATTCTGGGAGGATGAGGCAGGAGGATAACAAATTTAAACCAAGTTGATGCAGTTTAGTGCGACACTGTCTCAGAATTTTTAATTTCTATTTTTAAATTTTTATTTATGTATTTATGTACTTATTTATTTATTTATTTATTTTTGAGACAGGGTCTCGCTTTGTAGTTCAAGCTAGCTCTGAGCACACTATGTAGCCCATGCAAGCCTCGAACTCAGCAATCCTCCTGTCTCTGCCTCCCGAGTGCTGGGATTACAGGTGTGAGCCACCATGCCTGGCACTGTACTTATTTATTTTTGAGATAGGGTCTTGCTTTGTAGTTCAGACTGGCCCTGAACTCACTATGTAGTGCAGGCTAGCCTCGAACTCACAGCAGTACTCCTGCCTCTGCCTCCCAAGTCCTAGGATTATAGGCATGAGCCACCAAGCCTGGCAGAATTTTAAGTTTTTAAATTTCACTTTTACTTTTACTTTTTTTGTGGTACCAGGGATTGAACTCAAGACCTTGCACTTGCAAGGCAGGTGCTGTGCCACTTAGCTAAATCCCTGGCTCAGATTTTTTTTTTTTTTAATTAAAAGAGCTTGGAATTTAGCTTAGTGTGAAAACCCTTGCTCAACCCCTAGCATTGCAAAAACAAAGCAAACAAACCACAAATAAGAGATCCATCCTCTTTGGAAAAGTGCTAGAACTGTCAAGTCTTTGAGGAAGGGATTATGATGCTTCCAGCTGTAGACAGGACAGTCATGTGATATTAGGTGGGAGTATGAACAAGTGATTATCTTTATTTAGCAATAAGGTGTGGTATAAGGAGATGTGTTTGGGTAGTGAGTTGACAAGGCTGAGATGTGGCAGTAAGCAGTGTCAGCCTGGTGGGTTTTGGGGTCCATGCAGGGAATTGGTGGAGCACGCTTGGGAGTTAAGGAGCTACAGGTTAGGGTCTATCCAGCCCTCACCCTTTGTCTGGCACTATTCCCCAGCCTTGCTTCCTAGACAACTTTGCTCCACACCCTGATATCATGATGCTTCTTCCTTTGAGCAAGTGCACCATAGAATAAATCCCTTAAAACATGAGCCAAATTCAACTTCTTTTCTATTAAATTGCCAAGTTGAGTATTGTGTCCAGCAAGGGAAAGGCTGACAAAGGAGGAAAGGTTTATTTGGCTCAGAGTTTGTAGAGGCTTCAGTCCATGATTGGCTGGAGTGGCACATAGCAGAGAGGCTGCATGGTGGAGAAACAGTTCATGGTGGGCAGAGGGCAGCAAGGCAGGCAAAGGAAACATGTCAACAGACAAGTGACAAGGGGTGAGCCTTTTGGTGTCCTTTATAGCTAATCCAAGAACTCTACCATTAATCCATAGCATCCTTGATGCCAACATCACGCTTCCTAAATATAACCATGTCCAGAAAGGCCCATCTATGTCTGCATGTCATAAGCCATGACAACATTCCTTCTATGCCTGTTTTTTTTCAGAGTTTTTATCACGAAGAGATATTAAACTTTATCAAATGCCTTTTCTGCATCTTTTGAAATGACTGTGGTTTTTAATCTTTCATTCTGCTGATGTGATGTATTATAATTATCAATTTGCTTATATTGAACTGTCCTTTCATCCCTAGAATAAATCTCACTTGACCATGAAAAAATAAAAAACAAACACGTGTTCTCAGCAAAGGCTGCACAGATTCACCAGAGGTCATATGAAGGTCATCTCTGAAGGGCAAGAGCTCTCCTCCCCCACACATCGCCATGCTCTCTCACTGCACATCCTCACACAGCCTGAGTACCCCAGCTCTGCCTCCTCACAGAAAATTCCTGATCCAAGAGCTGTCCACAGGTGCAGTGCCTAGGGTACCAGCTAGGGGGAGAGGTGGGGACGTCTGATCTCAGAAGCTGATATCCCATCTCAAAGGAGAAGAAAAATGGAAAAAGAAAAAAATAAATTCTTAGCCAGGCTTGGTGGTGCAGAGGCTGAGTCAAGAGGATCAAAGTAAGTTCAAGGCCAGCCTAGGCTACATAGTGAGACCCTGTCTCAAAAACCAACCAAACAGGGAATTTGGTGTGGGAATGTAATGAGGGGAAGGAATAAATATGATTCCGAAAGAAAATAAAAGAGCATGTATATAGGGGGTGGGGGTGGGGTGGGTAAAAATGAGAATTAACTTGCCGGGCGTGGTGGCTCACGCCTGTAATCCCAGCACTCGGGAGGCAGAGACAGGAGGATTGCTGAGTTCGAGGCTTGCCTGGGCTACATAGTGAGCTCAGGGCCAGCTTGAACTACAAAGCAAGACCCTGTCTCAAAAAAAAAAAAAAAAAAAA
>PVIC010025448.1:6821-25364 GCA_004025085.1 Thryonomys swinderianus
GAAGGAAGGAAGGAAGGAAGGAAGGAAGGAAGGAAGGAAGGAAGGAAGGAAGGAAGGAAGGAAGGAAGGAAGGAAGGAAGGAAGGAAGGAAGGAAGGGAGAGAGGGAGGGTGGGGGAGGAAACAGTGGCCACAAGCAGCAGGAAGGCTACGTTTCACAGGAGGCGAGACACTGCAAGGAAAGACTGGGCTGCTCCCGCGGGCTGCGCACCTGCACGCACAGCACCGATGTGACCTTCCCCTGCGAAGCCCTCTCTGGTCCTTCACTTAGTCTAGGAAATCTTATGCCAAGAAGAAAAAAAAAAAGTTTTACAGCAAAACTGCCGCGAGCCTGTCGGCGAGCGCGCGAGGGAAGCGCGCCTCTCCAGGGCCCCCGGCCGCCCTCCCCGGACCCTCCGCGCTCCGCCTCACTTTGCTCGTCCTCCTCCCGGTCACAGACGGGACGACATGCCGCCGTCCCCGCGGCCACTACGGTGGCTGCCGCTGCGGAGAAGGGTCGCCGCGCCTCTCCGAGTGCAGTGGCCGCGAACTTCCCCGCCTCACGGCACCTTTTCCGCGAACTTGTGCGTTCTGCCGCGCAGAAGGCCGGGGAGGGCGCCGGGCCGCGGCACCCGCCAAGGGCGGCCCCGGGGAGCGCGGGTCTGCGCGTCCGCCGCCCGGCATGCAGGGCGCACGGCTGCACGGGGCACCCAGGGCATGCGGGCACGCGGGGTACACGGGCCCGGCACACGCGCCCCGCGGACGCGGGCGCGGCGGGACCAAGTTTGGCGGGCGGCGCCGGCCGGGGCGACACAGCGGGTCACGTACCTGTCCGCGGTCGCGGCTCCGGCCGCCGCGGATCCCGGGAGCGGCGCGCGGGCTCGGGCAGCGCCGGCCTCGGCCCGGCACGGGGCGCGTCCGCCCGGAGAGCAGCGCGCTCGGTGCAACTTCCAAGCTCGGCCCGGCGCTCCGGCCGCGGCTCCGCTCTTATTGGCGCCGAGGCCCGTGTTATTTATTTATTTCGCGGCTCGTCCCCGCCCCGCCGCCGCCTCCGCCTCCTCCCCGCGCTGGAGGCCGCGCTCGGGCTGCGGGGACGCGGGGCGCGCGGGGCGGGGCGCGCGGGGGGCGGAGCGGGCGGCGGGCGGCGCGGCCGGGACCTGTTCCCGCAGCCCGCGCGGGACCGAGCTCCGCTCCTGTCTTGCGCCCGAGCCCCGGGACCCAAGAGCCGAGTGCGCCCGGCGGGCTCCGATGGGTTTAAGGGCCCCGTACTTGGCCCTTCGCCGCCCGGCCGGCCGCAGCCTCGGGCGCAGTCCGGGCCCCGGAAACGCCGGCCGCAGCGGGGCTGGGGGGCGGGGGGCAGCGCGCGGGCCCCGGACCGGACTCCCAAGGGGTCGCCGGTGGCGCCGTCGCCTTCCAGACCCAGTTCGCCCGGCGCAGACCCGCGGGGAACCGACCTGAGCGGCCGCGCGCCGCGTACCTGCGAGCTGCGCTGGAAGGAGCCCGGTTCTGGTTCCTGGAAATCCTCCTCCGCTCCTCGCCCCGCGGCTTTGCCAACGCAAACCCTTTGCAGGCTTCCCGTTAGGTAAACCCATGTGGCTATTTATTTATTTATAAAATTTGTATTGGTTTGGTTTCTGTTATTTTATTTTTTTTCCAGGGGTTTGCATATTTTTTACAGACTCCTGATCTCTGTCTTGGAAGGTGGGGGAGGATGGTAAGGAAGTAAGTGTAGAATGGATCTTGATACTACGATCCTAAAGCAAGCGTAATCTCAAAGGCTGAGGACAAGTCTCACCTCTTGGATTTGGAAACATAATTCCATTCCTTAGCATTTTGTCCCGCAGGACCCTAAAGTCCTTGGCTTAATTCTGTGAAGATTCCGGACATATTAACTGACATATAATGCTTACCATGATCTCTTACAGAATGGGCCGTATATCCTGTAGGAACTATATATCTCCTTTCTTTTCTGTGCAAGGCTATCTATATGATAACCTCTGAAAAGTATCCGTAAGATATTCACTATTTAGCGTTTCCGATTCCCTGTCAAGTGTACACATACAGCTTGAAGAGCTGCCTGCCGGGTCCCTCTGAACCCTCACATTCTCACTGACATTCGGAGTCAGCCCCCCAGAGGTGAGACGAGGAACAGGTGCGATCGGAAACGGAAGAAAGTAGGGGTTAAAAACAACTGTTTATTCTTTCCACAGCTGTAGCTGTTCTCTCGCTCCAGCGTCACGTACACTCGCTGTCTTCAAAGCGGAAGTGTCCACGCGGGGCCCTCCAGCACCTCCCTTGCGCAGCCAGCTCGCTTAACAGTGAGGAAAGGGCCGCCCGTAGTTGGATTTATACCCTTCTCCTGGATGGAATATTCCAGAAATCCCGTCCAAAGGCAGGAAGTTCACTGATCCGCTGAAGGGTTGCCAGTTCTAATGACATCTCTGTCAAAGAAGTAATAAGATCTTTACTCGAAAATCTGCAAGGACTGCCTGTAATTTTAAGACCTGGTTTTGGAGGCATATGTATTTCTCCACTTTTCCTGAAATAACAGAATCTAACACAGGGCGGGGTGATGACCCCCATCTGACCTTGGCATTTTGACTTTTTATAAAATCTCCTATGGAGAGGTGGATGAAGGGAAAGGGAACAAAGGTGGATGGAGGGAGAGAGAGGGAGGTAGAGCATCAAATCAAGGTGGATAATCCCCACGTCCTGAACAGCTGAAAGGAATTTCTGTTCCAATCTTGCCTGGACTGTCAGTCCTCACCCTGTCCTCTGCCCCCCCACTCCCACATACTTACCCTCAGTGTGCTTCTGAGCCCCATTTCCAGAGGTTCCAAAAGGACTGCAGCGAACATTGTAATGACGGCATTCAGCTTTACCAGGAAAAACTAGATTTAGTGTTAGGAATGATACTGATTACATAAGCACCGAACATCATAGACCAAGTATTATATGGCAAAAAGACTGAAAGAGGAGGGCCGGAGATTTAGCTCAGTGGTTCCGCTGCCTGCCTCCCAAGCACAAGATCCCGAGTTCGATCCTGGTAACCACATACAATGCTGGGCATGGTAACTCATGCCCACCAGTAATCAATACCACATACCACAGTGCCAGGTATGGTGGCTCACGTCTGTCATCCCAGCACTCGGGAGGCAAAGGCAGGAGGATTGCTTAATTTGCGGCTTACCTGGGCTACATAGTGAGCTCAGGGCCAAAAAAGATTGAAACAGGAATTAAAGCAGGAATTACATACAACTAAAAGTTGAAATTTCTATTATCTATGCACATTATGAGTTTTAATGAGTGTGTTTGCTTTTTGTATTTTTACCCAGAGCCTAAGGCTTGATTCATATAAATGCAAAAATATGTGTACATGAATTACATTACAATATAGAGGCTCGGTTACCTTTATGCTTATTAAGAATAACTGACACAAAGGGAAAATGATATCAAACATTACATGATATTAAAGAATAAACCTTTACTACATCATTTTTTGGAAACATGAAAATAATCCACCTTATATATTGTGTAAAATGCATAGTAGCTTTAAATTGGATATACTTATTTAAAATAATAAATATTGTTTTAGGCAAAGAAATTGAAAGAATATGCAGGTAAAAGAAGATGTAGGAACATGAAAATCTGTTCAAGGAGAGAAGTTAGTGTCAGACATAGCTTGTTAAGAAGGTGTAGGAAACATGGAGAGAAAAAGGAGTAGAAGCTTTTTTGTTTCTATTAAGAACATCAAAATTTTTTTTTAGAAAACACTCTGCTGAAGACTCTGAATTTCAGGACATTTGCTTAGTAAGTGGCATTGTGTATCTCTAATAGAAATCCACCAAACAAGAGCATACAGTTGGACTGATAATCTTCACGTTCATATGTAAGAAATTCACTTTTCCTAAATTCCCATAAATAGTAGCATTTGATGCAAAAACATTTAGCCAAATTTTTTTTTAAAAGATTCTGAATTATCTTTTTATCAAGAATCCCTATTTGGTAAGCAGTCACGTGTGTGTGTGTGTGTGTGTGTGTGTGTGTGTGTACACATGTTATCAACATCTAGCCTGGCTCCTAGCAGTATGCAATTATTTGGGACATAAAAGTAGAAACAGGAGGTCAGACATAAAATTACTTCTCCTCCATTAGAAAACAGTGTTTTTCACTACATTTATCTAATCCTGAAATATTTACTTTTTAGACAGCAATTACAAAATCTATATGAAGATCTAATACTTCCTATGTCTAATCATTTGGTTCTCAAGTTCTTCACCATTTATTGTTATTGTTAATGTGAAGTTTCTTCTATGTAATGTCAAGCATGATATACTCACATTTGCTACATATTTGCACATCCTGTGGCCGCTACTCTATCCAACTCCTCTGTGCTCATCGCACCTGTCAGAGTTGAGAACAAAGTTCCTTCATCTTTCTCTCCCCCCTCCACCACTACCACAATCTCAACTTTAATTTTTTTTCTTACCTTTGATTATGTCAATAAGTACATCCAGAGCTTCATGGAAAAGACCAGGAACACTTCAAATGAGTTCAACTGTATCTCAATAAAGAGAAAAAGAGGGACCAGGGGTTTAACTCAGTGGCACCATACCTGTCTTGCAAGCACAAGGTCCTGAGTCTGATCCCTGACAACAGAAGAAAAATATTTTGAAAAGAAACAGAAGGCACTGATTTAGCTGTTAGGAATTCTAATGTTCTAGAAGTCTGAGTAGGGAGAAGCTAGGTTTTCAGACAGGCTTGTTGCTATGTCTCTTTATCTCTGTGCAGACAAAAAGAAAGTTGGGTGTAGTCTGACTGTTCTCAATGCCTGGGATGTGAGCCTTGAACTCAGTCACTCATGGAGGCAACGTGTCCAATCTCTGTGCTCCTGCTCACCAATTTTCTCCTCTTCCTGTGTCACAGTCTGGCCTCTGTTTATTCTTTATTAGTTTCTTCCTTCCTCCTTCCATCAGGGTAAGTGCTGGTCATTCTGCTATTTCTTCAGATCAACTATCTGCATTACTCTCACTCAATTTCAGTTTCCCCACAGAGTCACATAAGACTGCAAACCCTTCCTTCCTGGATCAGAGACTTCTCTTTCTGTTCCCATAATTATACTTTTCCCAGCAGGGTAGAAGACGACTTGCAGTTTTATGCATCTGAGATATTTAATGATTATATTTTCTTCAGCCCTGGACTGTAAACTCTAGAAGAATTTTCATTGTATATTCAAAAGTTGGTGAATTACTTGACTGTCTAGCAGCTAACAAAAAATACATGTTTAAATGAATACATAAAAGTGTATAGGATTCTGAAGAGCCATAGATTGCACAGTGAAATGCTGAACACACTGGATATGATAAGGCAAAAAACTGACAAGAGACCTAGTTTCATCTGACTTGATTCCATTTGTTATCATAATTTATACAAACCTTAGCTTTTCCAGAGATGCTATGACAGCTTCATAAAGAAGTTCCCTTTCAATGTGTCTCTATAGTGTTTACTATATTTACTGTATTCTATATTTAGATGAGGATCAGGTACGGAAAGGTGATTTCCAGAGCTAGGTGAGAGGTCTAGGGAAATACCGTCCGCGTGAGGAGGGCCTTGTTTCCCCTCAATAGCTCCTTGTTCTCTGCTATCTGCGATTTGCAATCTGACTAAGAACACTGTGTTTGGAAAAAATGTGTCATTACACAGTTGTGTAGCTTACCTTTTGAGATACTCTTGACTTTACAAGTTAAAGAGCGAGGAGCATTATTTTATATCTTGAAGACACTTAACAATCCTGAACAAGATTTCAAATATCATTTACAAATTCTGAATGTTACACATAAAGGGAGAAATATATAGACTTTGAAAACTTATTTAGGTTTTGTCATTTTTGATATGGAGTTCTTCCAATGTATTTTGAACACTGTATTTATCAAAATGTTGTTTCAACATTATGTGTACCTTGTAAGTGCAGATGTTGTTTTTTTATTTAACAATGAATAAAACTGATTTCAAAATGTTTTCCTTTTTACAATGTCTCCAACAAACTAATATTATGTATTCCGGTAATTTAAAAATATCTTTTAAAAAGGTGAAATTCCTCAAACTATTTTGGGATAATTATTCAACTACTAACTTTCATACCAATTGTTATTGAAATAAATTTAAGGGCCAGGGATGTAGCTCAGCAAACTCACATCTACAGAGCAAGCACAAGCTCCTGAGTAATAAATTCCTGGTAACAAAAATAATAATGATATAAAATAAACTTAAGACTACAATTCTGAAAATTGTGAATTCAAGGTGAGAAATCAAATGTATTTAAAATTGGGAGTGTCAAATGGATCCCTCTTACTTGGAGTGCTACTTTGAATTTCCAACTATAAAATGAGGTATGTTTTAATGTATCATACAAGACAATGAAGCACAACATTTGTGGGTACAGGCAAGGGATGCAGATAAATACAAAATACTATTTTTTCTACAAAATATATTTTCTCAGCCTGTATTATCCTGGTTTATTGTAGTTATTATAACAAAGATACAATACATGTTTATTTTTTATTGCCCTGGAGTCTGGGAAGTTCAAGATCACATAATGAAGTGTCTGGTTAGGGTGCCTTTCTCAAAGTTGACACCTTCTAATTATGCTTTATAAAGGAAAGGGACAACAATGATCATTAAAGTCTCCTTTTTTATGCTGATCGTTCCCTTTCATGAAAACTCTGCACTCGTGCCTTAATTATCTTCCCAAGTTTCCACATGTAATACCGTGGCAATGGCTATTCTATTTCAACCTAAGAATTTGAGGGGGATACACACATTCAGAATATACCATTTACAAAGAAAACAAACATTGAAATCATCTAAGGCTAGGACAAAGGTAAGATAAAGATAGAACTCTTTCAGGCACATGATTTATGTAGGTTGACTATTTTTTAATTGAATTCTTTATTGGTACCTTTTATATACAACTCACAATCACACTCAACATTGGGGGTTTGCACCAGTATATGACGAGTTAATTCTCAGTTTTACCCATATCCCTTCTCACCCCACAATCCCCCACTCCCTAGATACATGTGCTTTCTTTTTCTTTTTAATTTTTTAAAACAGATACAACATACTTCCCATATCTTAAATATTTTTAAGTGAAGAGCTTAGTGACATCGCATGCATTCACATTATCAGAAAACTGTCACTACTGTCTGTTGTCCCGTATCCCCAAGTTCTGTCTCTCTCGAGTACTTTCCCATTCTTCTCTTCCCTTTGCTGCCATTACTCACTCTTAAACTGTATTTATACTTGCAATTACTCTAGGAAACTCATGTAAGTGTGGTAATAAAATATCATCTTTTAAATGTCCAGTTTTACTGGCTATAAGGACTTCAAGGCTCATTCCTGTTTTAACTTATTCTCAGAATTTCTTTCCTTTTTAGGATTGACTAGTAGTCCTAATTGCTATATTAATACATTTTGTTTGTGCATGTGCACACTGATGGGCCAATGAATTGTCCCCAAGTTTTCGCTATTGTGAGTTGTGTTGCTATGAAGATATGTGTACAAATGTCTAGTCTTTGTTTGCAGATGTTTTGCCATAAACCCAATGTAGAATGATGTGGTAATTCTGTTTAATTTTTGAGGACACATGATGTTATTTTCCATAGAAGGTGTACCATTTTACATTTTCAACAGCAGCATATGAGAATTCCAGTTTGTTCACGTGAATTATTTTCTGTATTTTAATAGCCATCCAACTAGATGTAAAGTGGTATCTCATTATAGTTTTAAGTTACACTGCTATAAGACTAGTGATTCACAGCATTCTTTCATGTGCTTATTGGTGAATTGTATATCTTCTTCAGAAAGGTATCTATTCATGTTCTTCACACATTTTTAAATTTAGTTATTTGAATTTTGTGTTGATTGTATTAAGATGTAAGAGTTTTTGGTATAAAATTTACATACATTTACTCACATGACATTGTTGCTTCTTAATCTATTAGCATTACTTGGTTTAGTTTCTAAATGTTTCTAATTTTGACATCATCCAATAAGTTTTTCACAATTTTCTGAAATAATAATTAACAACTCATAATGAGCAACCTGTCAATTTTAATTTAAACAGGTTAGCATCACTGATGTGATTTTTCTTTGGTTCTGGCTCCAATATTGCTAGATAGAGCAATTTGCTCTACATTTTCTATGGTGTGTTTTTCAATACAAGTTGTCCTATGGGTCAAAGACCTCTTTTGAACAACTAGATAAATTAAGAAACATCCCTGAGCTGTTCTACCTTTTGTACTAAATGGTACTTTGTTAATTTAAGTTCATAATTCTCATTTTTACTTATCAGGAGAGAAGAAATAAACACATTCATTGAATACTGGATTCCTTCTGAATAAATTTCATAATTCTTGTTAAATAGAAAGTGGCCAGTTTCTCTATGGGAATCAAAACAAGCAGTCCTGCAACAGGAGAGGAGATCAGCTGACAAAGCCCAAGAAAACATGTTTTGTGGATACTGCTTTGCCTAAAGCTTTGACCAACCCAAAGAAATCATGTTTTCATATTACACAGGAAAATCAAGAAGTCTATGTTGTTCTCAAAGCTCCGACCAAGTGTGTGATATTAATAGATTTAATAGATGTTATTTGAATTTTCTAAATCACAATGCATAGCCTCTAAAACTGCCTTTTATCTAATCACCACTGACTGTATGTAGATTTATCTGCAGAGCAGAGCATACACATTTGCATTGTTCTACAGCCCTGGATCTCTACTTCTGTCAGATGGAAACAGTAAACTAGATTAATGTACATTTTCTTTCTCTAGTGTTTTCCATTATCAAACAGAGGCCTGCTTTTTTAAATGATTGGATCAATGGCTGACTGTGTTTTGAAGCTTGTATTTAAGAAAGTATTTAAAAAGAATGAAGTTCATGCTCTTAACATCCTCAGAAATCTTCCTCAAAGACCATGGTGCCGCTTGTCAATCTCGCGGACATTGCTAGGTAACAACAAAGACCATGAAAGTTGCTTGTAAACTGCTTTGAATTGGAGCAGTTTACCTGCTCAATAGAGAGAACAGAGCATTTTTAAAAACTAAAATGAAATGCAGTTTTATAAAGGTATCTGATTCTTTTTTAACTGCATTCTTTAAACACGGATAGTAAATACTTTCATGTGAATTTCATTAAGCTTCAAGGTCATTTGGGAGAAAATGGTTAGCAGTGACAGGAGTGCTTTGCGTGTAATGCGGATGTTTGCTGCTCAAGTGGGTATGTCTTAAAACAGCACACTTGATGATCCATTTTCTATTATAACTATTTTATTATCTGCAAATAATTTATATATTTCTTTGTATTTTTAACTGAGAATACTATGTGTGTGTATACTACACACACACACACACATATATATATACCACACACACATATATGTATATAAATGCCCATCTGTATATGTATACAAATGCCCTTATGTCACTATGACTATTCTTACTTTCAATGAATAGGAGAGAAAAAAAGAAATTGAGGTATAAACTATTATTCTTTCAATTCATTTGTAATTAGATATGAATACTTGGGATTATCCAATATTTTATTATACTATATATATATATATAATATGTGCTTGCTTTTATAATTAAAGCAAAATTGCACTTTACATTGGAAAGACATTTTTATAAGTACTTTAAAATAACACACATTTACTATCTGTATTTCTCATTAGTCTGTAATATATGTTCAATTCTAAACATAATATCCATAACAAAGAAAATATTAGAAAGATTTATTGTTTTAATGTTTAATAATCATTGAATTATATGTAAGGGCAAGAATCTCAATTTTTACTTAATTATATCTATATGCCTGTCTTACTACCTTTTGTTTCAATAAAACAATTATATGTATTAATGTGCAGTAGTGTTGACTGAAATTTTGTTACACAGATGTAAGGAGATACAAAATTTGTAATTACTGATGAAGTTGTTATAATTTATTAGAATAACTTACTAGAAATTAAACAATGATGTGGAAAGTTTTTCTTCAAATAAATAATTATAATGGTCAATCAATTTGTAAATAGTATGCTACTTGAGGTTATTAACTGGTGTACAGTGTTGATGGGTATGAATACTATATAGAGTTTTGAAAGTGTATTGCTATTAAAAAATCCACATCGAAGAAGATAAAATCTCTTCAAGCAAAAAAAATGACCAAAATATTTTTTACATTAAGAGAATTTGATCTAATAATTAACAAAAACAAAAGGATAGCTACAGTGGGCTTGGTTAGCCATAATGTTCTAGAATGCTTCTGATTATTAGCATGTGTTGAGATTTGTCATAGTAGTTTTATGAAAATGTATTAGTATAATTTTTCTTAAGGTATAGTAAGCATTCTAAGATTGAACACTATATTACAAAGATATTTTTGTAATCTTATACTTAAAATTACAGAAATTCAGTCTCTCCTCATTGTTTCTGCAGTATAACTACAGCACAATTTCCAGAAGAATGTGTTCATCACTTAAGTATGAGTCAAGTTTTACTACATTATAAAATGGTTTAAACATTCAAAATACAAAGAGAAATCAATCATAGCTCCCTTTTCTATTGCTTTCTCATATATAAAAACCTATCAGAAGTGTGAAAAATGAGTATGTAGCAAACATTGCTCAAAATGGATATTACAAAACTTTAACCATATAATAGATAAAAGTAATATTTACTATTTCATATTAATTTATATTTATTTTACTTTGTACATTATTCATATTTGAAAGTCAATTTATACCGTTTAGAGTAAGACTTGTCCTTTCATCCCTATGGCTGTATTTATAAAAAGACTGTTCGTCTTCTTTCCTAGTTATATTTGGCAGCCTTGTCTGTGTTAGACTTGGACTATGCTGACTTCTAAACCTTACAGATTTTTTACTTTTACAGAAAAGTTACACCACTGGTTTATTTTTTGACCATTATATTGCCTCTTGAAAACTCTGTTCTGAATTTTGTATAATTCTTCCATATTTTCTACAATTATTTAATGTTCATTTTATTGTATTTTCTACTTCAATGTTATTATGCTATGAAAGGTTATTGATCCGGTTGACCTTTTGTCTGTAGACTTGCCCCACAAGTTTGAGGTGTGATTTAAATTATGTTATTAACTTGCCTGCTTTTTTGTCTTTCTAGTTAGATGGACGTGTATTTACACACCATTATTTCATATTTATAGTTAATATTTTGTCATGACATTAATTTATAATTTGGTTACTGCCTAAAATAAACACTGCTTTTCTATTCTAATCTCTGTTCCAAGTCATTTGCTTTCTCTGAGCTTCTAGTAGTGAGACCTACTTGTATGAAATGACTTCTGGGCTATTACCAGGGTGCAAAATAGCTCTGGCATGAGGTCTCTCCACACGAGAGTCAGACCAGCGCAGGAAGAAGTGAATCAGAAATCTAGGAAAATGCCTGGAAAATGCAGATTGGTGGAAGAGCTTCCAAGCAGAGATTTTTATGTCCTCACAGGCAAGATCAATACTGGTCTCAAGTTAGCCTGCTGAGTTTCTGCTATTATCAAAAGAGCAAAAAATAGTGGTAGCTACTTTGTTTGCTTGAGATTGAACATATTTAGAAGCCAGATGTAGAGCAGTTTTCCCTAGCTGTACCGAACACAGACTGATGTCTTACCTACTTCAACACTACTTTTATCACATTTGTGACTGCTGACCCTAAATCTAAGGGCACATCTGCACCTGAGCCCCAATTCACTGAGTAGGAAAATAGACACATGTCGGAAAGAATCTGTAGTAGTTTCTTACTATTGTTACAGCAAATTAAAACAAGGTAAGTTCCTTAAAACAGCAAAGATTACTCATTGTACATTCACAACCCTCAAAAGTCTGAAGTGATTGTGTGCAGGCTACAATCAAGGTGGGAGTGGAGATGTATTATCAACATTGACAAAGGGGGCCGCATCCGTGTTGTTTCCTTCCAGCCTCGGGTTGCCCAATGCATTCTGTGATTCACCTTTAAATGAGACGAGGGTATTTTCAAATTTCCCACTTTCCCTTCTACCCTGCACCAACCTTGCCCCTTTGCTTCTGCCCTCATAGCACCCTCTGCCCCTCTGCTGTTGTCGCCAAATCCATCTGCGTGTAACCCTCTGCCTATAACCCTCCCCTTAAGGAAGATGTGTAATCACTAGGACTACCCGGATAATATAGGGTGCTCTACAGCTCAAGATCTTTAAACCCGTAAACAGATTCCGTTCTCCCCTGCAAGACAATAGATACACAAATTCCTGGAACCCACGTGTGGTCATGACTATGGTAGGAGGCATTTCTCAGCCTATTACAGGATGCAACAGACCAACAAGGAAGGATAGTTATGATGCTAATATTCCAAGACCCAGAAGTGTAGCTAAATGCCCAATGTGCCCTAGCATAGGAAAAGTTTTGAGTTTTTCAGAACAGAATTAAAATAAAATAAAATAAAATAAATAAAATTTTAAAAAATAAAATTTCCACAGAAATACAGCTCCCAGAGCATTAAAATGGTAAATTAAAAAGGGAAGCACTAAAGGAAACCCAGGAGCAATACCCATACATGTATGCAGATACATGCTTACACAGAAACCCTTACTGCAATTAAATAATCAAGTCAAATATTTGGAGGAAAAAAAAGACACATTTGAGACCAAATTCAGCGCTAGAAGATCAAAGGGAAAATGATAAGGTGGTAGAAATATTGAAAGAATGTAAAGAATGCAGGATATATCCAGGAAACCCATCATGAAATTGATAGCCTTTCCAGAAAGATAAAATGGAACAGATGGAAGAAAGGCAATAATTAAATAGCAAAAGATAATTCATCTGTAATGAAAGAAGATTTGCATCTGCAGACTGAAAGGGCTCGCTGAGTTCCAGGCTGTACTGATGAGAAAAGACACGCACTTGGCATATCCTATAAACTCTTGAAGGATAAGGACAAACAGAAGAATTACTGGGTCACTGAGAGGAAATACAAATTCCTGACAGAGGGAAAGCAAGTTAGTGTTTGGTGTTCTTGGTGCAGCAGGAAGCCAGAGGATGCTGAGGTAGTATCTTTACACATACAATCACATACTCCAAGGGTACTTTGTCCCATCAAGTTAGCATTTATCTACAAATTAGGAAGAAAATAATTTTTGACAACACATAAGAAATCAAACTATATCACTCACAGGTCATAGCTAAGAAAAATACACAAAAAGAGGCTTTTCACTAAATAACTGATCTGGATCATAAACTCCCAGGTGATGGATGGAGGCAAAGGTGGTGAGAAGATCACTTTATTACATGAAGTTGTTGAAATATGAGCTTTGTATATAACTGAAAACAAATCTAAAGACCAGTAGAGGATGATGGCCTGATAGGATTCTGCAATACAGGCCTTTCCAACAGAAGGGACACAAATGTTGATGAATGTATGTACTGCATAACTCCACAAAATAGAAGAGTTTCAGGAAGGAGAACAAATTGCTGTCTTCCAAAGTTCTTCTGGCAGAGAGGAGTGACTGAGAGCACAGAAAAAGAGGCCAAAATCTTTTTTTTTTTTTTTTTTTTTTAGGGTTTGGCCAAAGAAGCATCTTGGAGAAAATGATGAACAGCACTTTCTTTTCAAATTATCTGTATCATATGGGTCTTAAGCCATGGTCAGAGAAAAAGAAATGGTCATTCCCTGAGTGGAAAGGTAGAATTTGTATTTTACCCAGGGAAATTTTGAATTAATGGTAGGTAGAGCAAATCAGCAAACATTAGGAAAATGACAGATGAAATTAACTCACTGACCATAATCACTCATAATTGGTGATTCCAGTCTCTCAATATTTAGACTGTACCTATTCTTTATTGTCACATTTCCTCCAAACATACCAACAGCCTCAAGGGTTTATATATTATTTTAATCTTAATTATACTCAAAGTAGTGTCTATAACCTGGAACTTTCTCTCCAACAGAAGGCTAATAAGCTATCTGTTTGAATTACCCTTCTACTTGAAAAACCCAAAGCAAACAGACAGAATACATGTAAGAATAGTGTTAAAGCATATTGTTAAAGCTGAGATTTACAGTAAGAACCAGTGCACAAAAGGGATCAGAGCCACACACACAGGAAGCATGAGATTTATGGAGAACCATAAGCTGAATATTAGACAACAATAGTATGTGAGGAAATAAAAGGAAAAGTGTGGAAAATTTGGGGCAAACAGCACCAGGCAGTTGAACAGGGCTAGGAACAGCACTAGCTCCGATTAGCTCAACTTGAAAACATCCCAGCCATGGTGCATTTGTAGAATGATGAGCCCGTTTCATCTTAATAGTGGGTGAATATTGACCCTAGGAGGTAAAAAAGATCAATCTGACCCCAAGAAGTGAACGTAACCACAAGACAGAACAATTAAGCTGTTTCCAGCTAACATAACTATTATCCCAGACAAAAAGCTCCACTTTAGTTATATGAGTACAAAATATTCACCAACATCAAATAAAACTTAAAAAAGCAGATATCTAACATAGCATAGAGGATCCATACTGAGGAAAGTCAATCAAGCAAAAATCAAATCAAATAACTCTAATGTTCAGATTAGTAGAAAATAGAATCTAATAGTTATTGTAACTTTATTGTACATGTTTGAAATATATAGGCATAGAGGATATTTTTTAAAGCTATAAACTGAAATTTTAAAGATAAAACTAAAACTATACTCTCTGAGAGGGAAAAGATCCTTGGATTGAATTAAAAGGGAATACAATATTGAAAACAATAAACATAAAGGGATAGTGGTAGAAACTCTCCAGAACTGAATGCAGAAAGTTCGAAAAATTTATATATATAAGCAGACCTGTGATTACTTAGACAAGCAAAGAAGGAAGAAAGTACATGGAAAATTTTGAGAAGTGAGTCTATCTTGTTAGTAGTGGCGAGTGAATTTCAAAGTATCCACTTAGGAAACACTGCGTGGTAAATTCATTTAGCTGAATGAATATATGTCAGTTAGATCACGGTAATAATGAAGGTAAAATCTGGCACCAATATTCTCTGCATAAAATGTCTATTATTAATAAGACACTGAATGTAATTATTACAGCACACTGTTGCGTGTTGATTCTAATAGTAGGTAAAAATTTATCAAAGAAGCCAAATTACCATGAAGTAGTCTTGGAATCTACTCTTATGTCTTTTGTGATACCATAAATTTCAGAACAATTATAGCAGTGTAACCTAGGGGATTAAAAAGTAAATAAAATGACAGGAGAAGTGGTTCATCATTAAATTCTTAAGAAGCAGCTATTTCCCACCATGGCAGATCAACAGATATTTTGTAGTAAAGGAACAATTCTATGAAGGTTGTAGCTGCAGTTTCTTTATAACAAGAAAGAAGAACAATGACAAAAGCTTTTATTTGAACAGAGAGTAACAATGGACAGTATAGAAGCTTTCAATTTTATGGAGCAATGTAAGTAGAGGAGAAAGTCCCTGCTGAGTCTTCTATTACACTGAGTTCATTTCATTCTGAGAATATTTTTTTTTTCAAAAAAGGGTTATGATTAGAGAATTCTGAATTTTCCTTTTTCATTGTCTTATTCTATTACAATATTGTTTTTTCTGACACTCTGTGTTCAAGTTGTACATTCCTCCTTTCTTCTCAATATCATTCACTGATTTTTTTTTTTTGGTCTTGCTTTGTAGTTCAGGCTGGCCCTGGGCTCACTCACTATGTAGCCCAGGCAAGCCTCAAACTCACAACAATCCTCCTGCCTCTGCCTCCTAAGTGTTAGGATTACAGGTGTGAGCCACCATGTCTGGCACTGTGGTGTATGGTACTCATTGCTGGTAGGCGTGATTCACCATGCCTGTTATTGTGCTATGTGGTTCCCAGCAATTGAACTCAGGACCTTTCACCAAAGGTAAGAAGAGATCCAGTTATGAAAGCAGCATGGAATTAAGTGGGGAGCTTTGGAGCACATGTAATAAGTAAAGGACATCTTTACTGTGAAAGAAGAAGTCATTCCATGGAACACAATTTCTTCTTACTATCAATAGGTACCTTTAAATGTTGGGAATTCATGATCTAACTCAACAACCTCAATTGACATATTATTAAAGTAACTATAGATTTTACCACAGTACATTATACGGAGACTTAGTCCTTTTATTTAGAATTAAATGTTTTATTGTTACACCTATGCAAATCTAGTGTATAGAAATGATAACATTTGCTCTCTTTCCTTCAGTAAGTTCAGGAGTCCTCTATGCTTCTCAGATAATCATTTTCTGGTCATAAAATTTTATTATGAAGAAAATGTATGTTTTTACTTTCCTATAATTATAGAATTTCTTAAAAGCACCAGTGTCATAGATGGCTATCTTCCAAGGAATATGCAAAGTTATACAGTAAACATGACAAAAATTCCTAGGGAGCTTATTTTACTCAGTAACAGGCAATTAAACTGTTCTATATTAAAATAAATGCATCAGCAATACGTGTTATATGTAAAATGTATATGATCTTTAAAAACAAAAATGAGCATTCAAAGACAGTTTATACACACAGTGAGGTAGTTTTTTAATAATAGTTCTCTGTCTTACTTCTCTAAGATGCCAATAAGTAGTACGTCAATGAAAATGTGAGAATATAAATTCATCCCTTTAAGTTCATTGTTGTGGGAGTTAGCTCCAATGATTTGGTTGATCTTATACCTATGAAAATACATATCTGTAAACTTTCTAGCATCCAAATCCAAATCTTTTCTGAAGTGATTATCAACTTCAGAATACCAATTTCAGGATAAAATAATAAAGATAAAAACTAATTCCCCTGAATAGCTTTAAGGAATTTTGTGGAGGTGATAAGATTAAGTAGAATATCTTTAATCAACAATTCAAATGATCCCAAAGACGTATATTTGGTTTATATTCTTTCATTATCAGTTATATCAATTTAAATTTGACAGGGCAAAACAAGATCTATTTTAGCATTGTTTTCATTAGTAAAGAATGGAGATTAACAGCAAACTCAGAAAAATAACTTACTATGCATTTCTAGAATACACTGTGCTTAGTATCACTCACTAATTTAAAATTCCCATCCACAATAATCCGCATATAAATGTTGTCAAGTAATTTTATAGTGGCCTTTAGATTAGCTTAAACTCATTCAAGAGTCCTGTACTCAGTGTTGTGAACTGATCATCTTTTCTGAAGACGCTGTGCTCTCGGAGGCTCGACTACAACGCGTTCTTCAGGCCTTCCAGCAGTAACTCCCAGTGGAAGCCTTCAGAGGACGACCTAAGACTGAATGACGGTTTGCGCCGCTCTGACTGCAGAACAGCACCTATATTTCCTTAGTATAAAACAGGAGCTGTCATGTTCACTTTACCTCTCTGCTCGGTGGCTCAAGACCTCACAACCCAATGTCAAATTTAACAACAGCCTGAAGACAGCTGTTTTTACTGGCAAAAGCCTTTCCATTTGCAAATTCAGAGCATAAAGTTTAAAAAGAGAAAGAAACATTTTTGAACAGAGGATGAGGACTCTAGGTTAGTAGTGAGTCCTACTTTTACTAGTTAGGATACTTCTTGTAACCTTAGGGCACACTGGCTGTCCTGCTTCACACGGGTTCATGGCAGGAATTATATCACCTGTCTTTTAGCTGGTGAAACAATGTTATGTTTCTATGCTACTCTCAGAATTCTATGATTCCAAAAGAATTGAATGAGGTAGGAAGAAAACTCAGTGCTGTCTGTGAGAGCTAACTCATCATTATTTTAATGAAATGAGCTCCTTGGTTGAAATTGGCATTTATAGAGCACTCAAAGTATAAATCAGGCACTCAGTATACAAATGGTAGCACCGGCAGGAGAACTTCCAGCAAGTTAAATAAATGCATGTAAGGACAAGAGTCTAAGTCAACGGGAGCAAGTTATTATCTTCCCACTGCTGGAAAGAGCACAATGTGAAATACTGCATCCCTCGATTCCCCTGGCCTGGAGTTTACATACAAGCTCAGTGGTACACATGCAGTTTAGTTGTTGAGCATGCGCGCTGTCTGCTACAGCTCCGGCCAGGATCACTCTCGCGCGAGCGCTTTGTTCTTTCCCTGAGGATGGCTGAGGAAAGTGGCCGACTCGCCCCAGTGGAAGCGCTGTTCTTCTTGATTATAGACAGCCCTCTCATCTGGGAACCTTTTTAGCTGAACCTTCACTTATGGACAAATAATTTATATGTTGTCTCCATTCTTAAAACTCTATCCATAGACTCCTTCCCTACATGTCTGAGGCCCCAGTTCTTGCATCACATTCTTTAGAAAAATGTTATCTGGGGCCGGAGGGTTAGCTCAGTGGTTCCGGCGCCTGCCTCGCAAGCGCAAGGTCCTGAGTTCGATCCCCGGTAACCACATATAATGCTGGGCGTGGAGACACGCCCACCAACAATCAACACCGCATACCACAATGCCGGACGTGGTGGCTCACGCCTGTCATCCCAGCACTCGGGAGGCAGAGACAGGAGGATTGCT
>PVIC010025449.1:0-14859 GCA_004025085.1 Thryonomys swinderianus
ATTATGACAACACTTGTTATTTAAATTTATAACACAGTATTTAATAAGACATTTTTTTCTGTTTATAAAAGAATTTTAGGGCTGGAGATTTAGCTCAGTGGTTCTGGTACATGCCAGTAAGTGCAAGGTCCCTAGTTCAATCCGCAGTAACCACATACAACAATACCGGGTGTGGTAGGTAACTCACACCTACCAGCAATCAGTACTACATACCACAGTGCTGGGTGTGGTGGCTCACGCTTGTAATCCTAGCACTCAGGAGGAGGAAGCAGAATTGCTGAATTCGAGGCTTGCCTGGGGTACATAGTGAGCTCAGGGCCAGCCTGAACTACAAAGCCAGACCCTGTCTCAAAAAAAGAAAAGAAAAAAGAATTTTAGTTGATGTCTTAAAGTAGAGGGGTGGGCAAAAGTTACTTCTAAATGTTGAAGACAGATGCTATACCCAGCTGGGCAGGACCTGCTCAAAGATGTTAGATGGTGTCTGGTGGCCATCAAAACTTCTCATCCAGCCACAGTCAGGCTGCAGAAGAGAAAATGGTCATCAAGGAAAGAGAAATTTGACTTAATGGGGTCAAGAGAAATTTTCTACACTTCCAGCCCAGTAGGGGGGGGGGTGGAGGGTATCCTCACCATCATAGATGGTGCTTAGTAGGAGAGACACTGGCATCTGTTATGACTGAGTCAAAAATGTCTCGCCTAGGGGCTGGAGATTTAGCTCAAGTGGTACTGCGCCAACCTTGGTCACACAAGGGCCCAAGTTCAATCCTCAGTACTGCAAAAAAAAAAAAAAGTCTCATGGAGTGGGGGTGATATGGGGGTGCTCCAGAGAACCCTAAAGATGCTCCAGGAAAACCAGTCTTCATGTGCCTGAGCACATAACAGCCAATTGGCACTAACCCAGAGAGAGCATCGTGATGCTAGGTTTATCCAACCTTCTTCTCATTCTTCTCTCTTTTCCTAATCCTAAACTCTAGAGGATTTGGAGGAAAACAGAACAAACATTCCTTCTATCAGTGCTGTCTACTGCAAGATTTTGAATGAAAAGAAAGCCCTAATTTGTTAAGGTGGAGGGACAGAACGAGAAACTATGGACTGGCTATGAGGTTCAAGTCGGGACACTGGCTGGGACCTTTCAGCGTCCAGCTCCGCTGGGCGCCGAGTCAGAGCCCTCCCAGAAACAGCTGAAAGTTCCAGGAACGCCGTGGGCTCCGCACAAGAGACCAGCCGGGCTGGGGGCGGGGGCTGAGACTGCAAACATGAAAGTGGCTCTGCCTCTATCCCATGGATTCAAGTGAGTAACTGATTGATATTTTAAAAATGGATTTTTTGTACAATAAAAACATTCTTGACAAACCGGGCTACTGAAATTTCCCTCCCACCCTTGTCAAGGATGCGGGATCAGGAAGTGGTAAATTGAGTTTCTGCTCTTCTGCACTTGGAGTCCACCTCTAGATTCCCTGGAAGGCAAACTGCCAATCCCACTTGGTAATAATGTGGTGTAGTTGTTGCACTGGAAACATATTGTCTACTCACACTCTCTCTCAGTTTCCAGAGCGCCCAATACACCTTCACCCTACAGTCTGGGACCTGTAGAATAAGCAAGAGCCAGCCAGCCCCGTGGACCTGGGTGTCAGAGTGTGTTCGTTCCCTCCGTCTGCTCCCTTCTCATTGCCCTCCTCTTCACTGAGCTGACAACAGAAATGCATTCTGCAAGTGTCATTGCTGCCCATTTTCAGTCTCACATGGGAGCAAACTTCATTTCTGGTGCTGTGACCTGTCGCGAAGCATTGCAGAGTGGCCTCTGCTGTGGGGGCTGCTTGACAGCCCCTCTGGAGCCAGGGAATCAGAAATAAACTGTCTACACTCTGGATGGCTTTGTGAGGATTAGCTCCAGGCCTCAGGTTCCATCACGGATGATGGGTGGGGTTCCTCTGCTGGGAGACAGTGCTGTGCCCAAGGACAGGCTCTAGAAGAGGGCTCCACATGAGGCTGTCCTCAGACACACGGAGAGTCTGTGAAAATAAACTCCTGGCCCAGAGGTTCTATTTCATTAAAAATACATTTTTTTAAAGCAAACTTCCAGGCTTTGTGGTTGTTGTTTCGTCTTGTTCTTGTAGCATGGGGACTTCACACTGAGCTATATTCCCAACCTTTTATTTTTTTTTAATTTTTGCAACAGTATCTCATGAAGTCACTAAGTTGCCCACGCTGAACTAGAACTTGTGATCCTTCTGCCTCAGCTTCCCCCAGTGCTGGGATCACAGGTATGCACCCCCATACTTGGCACCAGATGATTCTTATGCACACTAAGGTTTGTTCTCAAGGATGAAGAATTTGCTAGCCTCTGGTTGTTATTTTCATTAGCTCTTCTCATGGAATTATGATAGAATAGAAAACATACTGATCTAAAGGTATGAATTAGCCCTTTCCCATATCTTATCTTCTATGAAGCTGGTCCATGTGGGATATTTCCTTCAAAGAAATCATTCATGGCATAGGAACTCCACCACAGAGTCTAGCTAGACTACAGCCATAATGGCTTTGTCACTAACTTAGGAAACATTTATCAACTATGAACAGTTCATAATTACCTGCTTTGGCATGCTTTGCAAAAGGGCTGGGCCGGGGATGATCTCTGCCATGACTGAATGGGAGCCGTAAATGTCATGGATGTTACAACAGTTGCATGTCTTATCATGGACTTTCCCTCACCCTAGATTCTAGAGTGAGGACATACATGCAACCAAGACTAACAGTGCTCATCTGACCTGCAGGCCTTGTAAAGAATAAAGAAATAAATGTTGCAAGCTATGGAGAGTTCTGAGCTTATCCGGCAGCACGCTGTGTCTGGCACCATTCTGATGAATAGTACACAAGTCTCCACCCTCAAAATACTTTCTTTTACCGAACAAAAATGAAACAGTGTTCTTTTTGCTCCATTCTAATTCTGTCATATTCATCCATGCCCCAGAGTGCTCTGGAATGGACCCTTAATGGCTTTTATATAGTCTAAGTAATAAAATACAATAAGATACATTAGAAGCAGATAAGAAGAAAAAGGTGACAACAGAGGTGAAGCCAAATCTTATGAAGGATGCATAATCTGTGCTTGTGGCTGGTCACAAACTTGATTCTAATAATCTAGGAACCAATTTATTAAAAAAAAGTTGATTGGTTTAGGAATAAATATGATACAGAAAGAAAATAAAAGAGCATGTATAAAGGGGGGAGGAGGGGGGAGTGGGTAGGGATATGGGTAAAAATGAGAATTAACTTGTGGCATATACTGGTACAAATTTCCCAATGTTATATGTGATTTTGAGATGTATATAAATTGTACCAATAAAGAATTCTATTAAAAAAAAGTTGATTGGTTTTGTAAGGTCATGGCTGGGTCGGGACACAGGGATCTCCTGGGGTACGACTCTCTCTACACTCCTTGGTTCTTGTTCTCACCCTAGCAGAGGATGCAGGGGTGGAGCAAGGCTGACTCAAAGCCAGAGATCCCCCAGGTCATCTGGCGCAGAATGAAGAATGCCGAAAACAAAGTATCAGAGATTTTCTTATAATATTGTGAAGACAGGGACGGACCTGTTGAGCAACATGCTTCCATGGCAGAGAGGACGTGAAAGTGTGCTCCTTTGGGATGGTGTTCTTTCTTTTTCCTCTCTCTCTCTCTCTCCCTTTCTTGGAAACACGGTTTCATTATGTAATTGAGGCTGGCCTTGAACTCATGGCAATTCTTCTGCCTCAGCCTCCCAAGTGCTGGGATTACAGGCCTGTACTACCACACCCGGCTGTTGCTCTGTTCATTTTTTTTTTTTTTTTTTTTGAGACAGGGTCTTGCTTTGTAGTTCAGGCTGGCTCTGAGCTCACTATGTAGCCCAGGCAAGCCTCCAACTCAGCAATCCTCCTGTCTCTGCCTCCCGAGTACTAGGATGACAGGCATGAGCCACTACATCCGGCACTGTGGTATGTGGTGTTGATTGCTGGTGGGCGTGAGTCACCACACCCAGCATTGTGTGTGGTTACCAGGGATCGAACTCAGGACATTGCGCTTGCGAGGCAGGCGCCGGAACCACTGAGCTAACCCTCTGGCCTGCTCTGTTCATTTTTATACAGTTTTTAAACCAACGAGGACCTTAGCCTTTGTTGTTGAGATGAGCTTGTTGCTGTGGTGGGCTAAGGTTTATGGAGAGGGGGCATTTCAGTGTATGTAAGCAAGTCTTTGAGAAGAACTGTTCTACACCTATAAAGGTTTACAAAAGGCAATTTCCAGTAACTGGGTGGCCATTTTTATAGCAGTCAGCTATGGCACATGAGCCATGCCCTACATTTCTGCCTACCTCACTTTCTCACTGTTTTTGCATTTCCCCCTCTGACGTATTCCCCCATAGTGCCATAGGTTGGGGAATGGGGAAGGGTCTTGTCTTTACTTCTTTGAGGATCGACACTTGGTTGACTGGATACTGGGCTTGTGGAATAGTTTGGTTGGCATTGAAACCTGCACTAGAGGGAACAGCATCACTCACACAGAGGCAGGTGTCAACACCACAGACTGTCAGCTCTAAACCACAAAGCTTCTTGAAACCTGCTTACTGCACATAGCCACGTGAAGCCTGCACTTTCTACCCTCTTAAAAAAAAAAACAACCTAGTCTTTTAACCTTTCCTGGAGTCCCCTCTGACCATAGAGTCTCACAATCATGGAGCGCACAAGATTACAAGCAAAACAATTGCTCCAGAGGATGGAGCATGAGATAATAACGAGTGATAATCTGTGGGATTCGAGACATTAGAACTGCCATTTAGCATTGTAATTTCCATTTCCAAAATATTATATACTGCTTCAGCTTTTTGTTTTGTTTTGATTTAAGTTAAAGACATTTTTAAAAACTACAATAAGGAAAAGACACAGTACGATAAATCTGTGAAGTGAGTGTAGTAATTCATTAACTTAGAAACACTCATTTGTAAGTATTTAACTTTTTTCCTAGAAAGTTCTCCTAGGAAATGTTTGTTTTAATTTATTTTTACTCTTTTTTTTTACCAAGAATAAATAAATTGAATGGAACTTGTGACCAAGCATAATGTTTACTAATTTTTTATTATTGTATAATATTCCACTGTATATACCACTGTATACCTATTCTACTACTAATGGATATTTGAATTATTTCTAATTTGAGGAAAGTTCACAGTATACTATTGTTAAAATGTATGGACATTTATTGTTTTGCACATAAATACATATATCGGTAGAGGAAAAAACCCAACTTTGAATAACTGGGCCATATGGTATGTATATATCTTTCAGTTTAGATAACATCACTATTTTTCAACATCGTGGTTTCCATTTGTCTTCCCACCAGCAGTGTGTTAGAATATCCAATGTTCCAGATTCACATAAATGCAAATATTAAGTACTTTTAGATTTGTTCATATAAGACAATTTCGTGATATATGTGTCTTTGTAGTATTAATTTTTATTTCTTGGATTACTAATTAGATTAGTACCCTTCCTTATAAAAATCTTTGGATTTCCTTCTCTGTGAAGAAGTTATTCAAGGCCTTTGAATATGTAGAGAAAAATGGATTGCCAGCTCTTTTCCTAAGTATTCTTTATATGTTCTGAATATTGATTCTTTTTCCATTATATGTGATGCAAATATCTTCTGCTCTTTTTACTCCTTTTATAATGCTTCTATGAAGAAGTGTTATAGTGTTAAATTTGGTAATCTTTTTCTTTATGGGGAGTGAGTTTTGTATATTATATAAGAAATTACTATAAATCATCATATTTGGGGGCTGGAGCTTTAGCTCAGTGGTTCTGGCATCTTCTTTGCAAGCTCAAGGTCCCGAGTTGATCCGTGTTAATGACATATCATAGTGCTGGGCATGGTGACTCACACCTGTAATCCCAGCACTTGAGAGGCAGAGGCAGGAGGATTGCTGAGTTTGAGGTTTGCTTGGGCTACATAGTGAGCTCAGAGCCAGCCTGAACTACAAAGTGAGACCCTGTCTCAAAAAACTTAAAAAATCATCTTATTTGTTATAATTCATAATTTTTATTTTTTAGGTCTTTAATTCACTTGAATTACTATTATTAGTATTTAGGAGCAAGGAAGCTTTGATAGGTTTCAAAATAATTCACTTCAGTGAAGTAGATTAAGATGCTTCCACAATATAACCATGTCACACATATGTGCATAGTTCGTACACATCAGTGGTGTTGAAGGGGACAGAGCCATTGTCTTTAGAGTGGCTGACAGGACAAAGGATATCTGCCATTCCTGCCTCCCCATTTTACTCGGGTAAGATAGAGCAGGAGGGATCTGTTAGCTTTTTCTCACTGTAATAAATGGTGGGAAACAATTTAAAAGGAGGAAAGTTTTATTTTGGGTCATGGTTTGAGAGCTTCCAGCCTGAGGTAAGTCAAAACATCACGGTGGTGGGAGCGTGTGGCTGAGGAGGCTGCTGACTTTATGCCAGCCGACAGGCAGACAGAAGGAAGGAAGTGGCCGGGGACACAACCCACCCTACGAGGGCACGTCCCCAAGGACTCAGTTCTTTTGCCTTGGATATACCTTCTAAAGTTTTTATCACTTCTCAGTATTCATTTGAGCTGTAATTAATAAGTGGATTAATCCTGGCCTTCCTGATCTAATCGCCTCTTAAAAGCCCCACCTGTAAACACTGCTATACCAAGTTTTCAACATATGACATTGTATGTGCATGTGCAGGTATGTGTATATATTTAAGACTCAAACTATAACAAGCAGCCCCATGGTGGGAACAAAAACCAGCTAGGTATGATTCCTTTCCCTTCTCTCCTACTCCATCCCAAGGATAGGGAGTGGACATAAGTAGTATGGGATTGAAAAATGCCTCCTAAAATATGCAGTTCCTGTCCCTTAGAACCTGTAACTGTGTCATTTTATATAGGAAAGGAATCTTGGTAGATGGAATTAATTGAAGAACTTCAGATGATGAGATTATCCTGGATTACTGGACAATGACAGCAGGCAATGTAACCCTAAGGGTTTTTATAAGAGAGAAGTAGAATTTGGGGGGGGTGCTATACTGCTGGCTTTGAAGATGTGGGAAGGGCCAAAGACTAAAGTGAATCCTCACATCTAGAAGAGCAAAGGGAATGGATTCTCCCCTAGAATCTCCAGAAGAATTTAGCCCTTCGGACTCGTTTTAGACACATGATCTCAAGAACTGTTAGATAATAAGCTTGTGTTGTTTTTAGTCATTAAGTTTTTCGTTATTTATTGGAAAACCAATATAAAAGCCATAAACTTGTCTTGTGTCCTGCATGAATGTCATTCTAAAACTCTGTGCCTTCTCTACTCTGGTGACCCAGTCTCAGAAGACTTCTCAAAACAAATATGTTCTGGCCAGAGGAAAGGATTCTCTCACCTGGTACCATTCTTGGATCTGGCCAGGCTGGGCTCAGGACAACTCCATCAGTAGACTGGAGAGTGTCCTGAACGGGGAGAAACAGGGACGAGCATTCAGGCTAGTCTTCCTCTGCGCAAATGGCAACCTATACAGACATTTCTGCTAATTCCTACTAGTTTTAGGTGATGAGAAAAAGGAAGCATCTTACACAATTTCAAGGAAGTCTCCCTAAAATGTACAGGTCCACTGAGGAACCTCCTTTCCTATTTCTAAGTGTACAGCTGCAGAGAGTTAATGATCATGGCTAATCTCAATAGAAATTCATTGCAAATTTTAAAATAGGAAGTCCTATGATCTATCAGAAAGGTCACTTGGTTGCTGTGTGGGGAAGTTTATTGCTCCACCAATGGTGGAGACAAGGACAGCATATCAAAACCCTGTTGCTTTTGTTAGGGAGAAAGGATGTCTGCGATTTGGGTACGGAAGACACAAATAGAAAGAAGTAGACATAGAAATCTTTCTGGAAGTAGCTTGTTGCTTTCATTGATTTAATAGGTAGTCTATTCATTCAGCTTTACATAATCAAAGAGGCAACAAAGAACGAACAAGCCCAGGCTTGTGATAGACTGAAATACTCCATTTCTTAATCATTTACAATGCTATGTGATTATCATATCTGTTAATCCACAGACTTACACTTAATATTTAAGATTTACATAAACATCAAAGAAAATCCTTATGCCTGGATGCAACATACAATAGGAATTTATTAAACAATCTTGCTTTGTCTTTCCATATTTATGTTTTTATCTCTAGTAGGTAGCACAGTACTGAGTAAAGAAATGACTCTCAATTATAGTTTACAGAATTATATTAAATGCTACCATTTTTTCCTTGAAAAGAAAAATGTTCCTTTATAGAAGTGAATCTTTAAATTTAACTTAGTTTTTTTGTGATAGCAGAGATCAAATCCATAGACGCCCTACCACTGAGCTACATTCTCCCCTGTGTTTAGTTTGTATTTTGAGATAGCATCTGGCTGAATTGCTTGGGCTAGAATTTGCAATCTTCCTGCCTCATCCCCCTGAGCAGCTAGGTTTATAGGTTCTAGGCTTCTAGGATTTTATAGCTAGAAGTGGTTTTTAACTCTTTTTGGGGGCTAAAAACATCTTTGAGACTATGATAAATAGCAGATATAGTCACTATGTAAAAAAAAATTTATGATTTCAGAGAGTTCATAGCTCTGCTGAAATAGTTATTCACCATTATTCTAGTGCCATGGACAAGTTCTAAGTCTATATGTCCTTGTTAGAAAATGACCTTGGTGCAGAATCATTCTGTCTATTGATCTTATCCTTATACAAATTAAGAATTGAACCATTCCCATTTATATCCTGCAGTTCAGTTGAAGAAATGGAGATGAAAGAACTCAAGATCGTAGTGACAAATGTCCATAGAATCCTTCTGGACCAAGACCTGCTTGCCTGCCCTCTGTTGAGGTCCTCTTCTGTGTCTCCTGTGACAAGCCATGGGTGATTTTTTTTTTTTTTTTGAGACAGGGTCTCGCTTTGTAGTTCAGGCTGGCCCTGAGCTCACTATGTAGCCCATACAAACCTTGAACTCAGCAATCCTCCTGTCTCTGCCTCCTGAGTGCTGGGATTATAGGCGTGAGCCACCACGCCTGGCATGGGTGATTTTTTTAAACCAATTTTCAAAAGTTGGTGTCAAGACAGTTAAAGAGTTTACCAATAGATTGATGACTTTAGAAATACAAATCCAAGTACTGTGTTCAGAAGGAAAAGTGATTTCTGGATGGCTTACTGCAGAAGGATTTATGATGCAAGAGCAAGCTGAAGTCTAGCCTTGAAACAGATAAAGTCTTCATCTACTTAGAGAGTCCCAAAAGAATTGGGTTACTAGGGAAAATCTGATTACTTTTATTTAAGTAATTTAAAAGGGTATTTGGATTACTTTGAACTTGCTGTAAACAGTGATTCATCTAGAATAGTATTTTTTTAGAAAAGGACGTTTTTTCCATAGATACAAGACACACACACAAGAGAACAAGACATGTATTTAATAATGTAGGATTAATTAATAACTATGTCATTATGATCAGTTTCTTCCCCTGGCTGGCCAGAGGGTTGAGGTCAGAAGCCCAGGAGACTGTGGTAGCCAAGGACTTCTTTCCCAGAGCCACTTACCGTTCATACAATCCATTTTTACCCTCTGTAATTTTAAAAGAATTTAAACCATACAATCCCCAGCCTCTTCAGACAATTTATAGTTGGGACTAAAACCTAATCCATTTGGCATAAAGCTAAAAATCACTTTAGTACTGAAATACATGCAGACATGAGGAGCTTCCTTAAAATCAGCAGAGCTCTTCTTTTTCTCTGCTTTCTTATAGAACACACCCCAGTGCCCAGAAATTTATATAAGGTTTTTGTACACCTGCGCATCATGGTATTAGAGTATGGAAAGACTTAACAGAACATCTGGTCCTTAAAGATGCCAGGATAGTGTGGTTTCTTATAACACATTCTTTGGAGATTCGTTCTAGCTACAAACCTCTATCCATCTTTTCATCTTCCTTGACATTGAATATGTAGTCTTCTCCAGCCAACTTTCTTAGCTTTTGAACCCTTTAAAAGCTGACTACAAGTAACTAAGCAAGTAAGATTTTTAAAGTATAAAGCACTTACATAATGTAGTTTTGAAACGTAACAATTTTTCTTTGGGTTTGAGTCTACTTTTGGTGCTAAGAACTTTTGTTAATAACTGCCTGGCTTTTACCAGTTCTTGTCTGCAATAATCCTTAGGACTATTTCATATTTTGAAAATAAGAACAGAAATGCTAATATGAGTGCTTTAAACTTGGGAATCTTAAAATAGTTTTAGAGTTAAAATCATGCTACCAAAATCTTAGGGCAGAAGCCTGACCCTTCAGTTCCCACCAAATCAGTTCCAGCCACCTACACCAAAAAGCAAATAGGAAAAGGAAAGTGAAATAGAAATGGAATTTAATCAATATAACTAACTACATTAGCAAAAGGATGGGACCAGGTGCCCTTAGCCTTATCTTCTGGGATACTTGTTTGAGCTTGCAGTGTAAGTAGAGGAAGAGTTGGGGCAGGGAGCAAGAGGTACACTCCATTCAGTAGGATTGTCGCACTGCAGTCTGGGTGACCGTTTTCTCAGCTGTGGTTTGGGAGCTGGATCATGAGCAGCCCTCGGTGGGGGAGGGGACGTCCGGTTCCCAGGAGATGGCTCCTGCTGCGGTGGGGGCGGCGTCAGGTCCATGATGGGGGTGACTTTGCTGCAAGGCTCTGCTGTTCCTGGAATCTAAGGTGACTACAGTTTTAAGAGAATCACGAGAATGTTTTGGGCACCTTTCCAGGGGCTCTGGAACAGGACTTGAAAAGATGGCAGTTGAGTGCCCTACACATTTTTCAAAAATAAATTGAGTTATTTGGTACATGTTAGGAATATATTATGACCACGTTCCTCGTTGCCAATTTGTGCCCGTACATAATGTATCTTGATTCTTATTTTTTCCCTCTGTACTACCCTCCCTTCAACTCCTACCCACATATATGTAAGATTTGTTTTTTCCTTTTTACCATCAATTTTTTCTTGTTTTCCCTGCCCCCACCCAGTTACCATTTCCCTTTAAACATTTTGAAAATACCTTAAGTACTTTAATATCTTAGCATCTAGTTTTAGAAGATAGTGAGATAGACTGAACAAATTTAGGGCCAATAAACATTGTACAATGAGATTTTAAGACACTCCTTATGTGATAACCATGTCTAACTGGAGCTGAGCTGAAATCTGACTCAGAGTTTAAGGTAATAAAGGAGACAGATATGAAAAGAAGGCAGAGATTCTAAGCTTTATTCTGCTTTTAATTTCCCATTGTGCATCTGCAGAACCGAGTGGAAGGACAGTGCTTTTCAGCAAAGGCAGCCTCCAGTTTCTATTGTAATCAGGCAGATAACTATGCCAATTTGGAATATTTAAATAATAAAGAAGATGATCATGATCAACTCTAAAGAATTAAACTGTGTAATCTTCAAAAACACTGCACCCAGCAAAAACTTATTTCTTAGATATATTCACTCACAATCAGTTCTTTTATTATATATTTCTTGACCGGAATTAACCCTTAAAAGATGAGGAGACAAAAGAAAATGTAAGCACATTTTAAAGTTATCCAGTATTTTGCTGTTTATATTATGATTTCAAACTGTGGACATAGGCAGCGTTTCCTTCCTATCCTGGGGCTAGACTGGATCAGGTGAAGGGAGACTAAGGTTTGTGATATTGTCCTCTGACCTAATGGCTAGTGCTACTGTCTTTCATCACAATGGGCTACAAGGATTTTTCTTAGCCAGAGCTTAAATTATTCACTCCTGAGGAGAGTAAATGCATCACAAAAGGGTATGTTTGTGGCTGAGACATAAGCAGAGATCAGAAGGGAAAGATGCAAAAGGATTATACAAACACAGACTTAAAATCTGAAGTACAGATTTTTGCCATTTTGTTCAATGTATTTTTTAAGACCAGAGATAAAGAAGAAAGCCTGTCAGTGTTCTAATAACTGACTTCAATAGGAATTTTCTTGCTTTTTTATTTTTTGTGAAAGCCTTAAAGAGAAGTATTGAAAATTGAATTGAAATGGAAATATAATGCAATAAAACTGGTTACATCGCTATATGTTAAGACGTGGGTCTTGATGTTCCCCTCAAAGCTTCATGAAGTCATAGGTGGGGCTTTTTCAGAAGTGGCTGGATCTAGAGTGTGTAACAATAGGGTTAATCCATGGTGCAGTGTTAGACTGAAGAGTGCAAAATTAAGGGTGTGAATGCTGCCCACCCTAAGTAGTCTGGATAAGATAAAAGGGCCAGAAAAATACTGCTAAGGCCCCTTGTTGCTTTTTCTACCCTCTGCATGCCATGACCTATTTCTCCTCTACAAAGCCCCTCTGCCCAGGCACCCTGCCTTGGAGCTGGCCAATCAGGAACTAGAACATCTACAAACTGTGAGCTAAATAAACTTTTCCTCCCTTAATTTAGGTGTTGTGTATTTTGCATCAGCAGTAAGGGAAAAGTAACCAAGTATTAACTAAGATAAAAGGAAACAATGGAAACAAAACTTTCGTACACAAAGAGAGGAGGCTGGGATGGAGGGGAGATGGGAAAAAAGGAGAGGGAGGTATCATGACCAGGTGCAAATTCCCTATGAGGAGTGTTACCATTACAAACACCTCAAATGTACCAATAAATGTTTTGCTGTAAAAGCACCTTTATGCAAATAGCTGGGTTTTTATTCTATCTGGAATATTTTTATTTCTTTATAATATTTCATTTTCTTTACAAGAACACAGGAATTATCTCATACATTTAAATAGTTTTACAGGGAAAACATTTAAGATCTGCTGTCAGGGATTTTCAGGAATGTTAAATGTTGTTATTAATTGTCATCACTACACTGTAAAGATAGATCTCTTGAATTCTTTCTGTCTAAAGTTACATCCTCTGGCCAGCATGCCCCCAACACTGTCCCCTCCCTCTGAGAATCTTTGATAATCAACACTTTGCTCTCTGCTTCTAAGAATTTGACATTTCCAGTTGGCAAAAATAAGTGAGGTAATGTTTTGTGTCTCTTCCTGTGACCTGTTTATTTTTCTCAGTGTAAGCCTTCCAGGGTCAGGCCTATTGTTACAAATGCCAGGATTTCCTTCTTTCTTAGGGAAGAATGACATTTCACTATGTGCGTATATTAGTATATTAGACTTTCTTTATCCACTCACATTCTGTATACTGATCCCATACCCTTCGGCTATACACTCAGAAACAAGTGACTCAGCAAAAAAAAACCAGACAAATGAACCGAAGACACTGCTCCAAAGAAATGCAAATGGCCAATTTCCCTTTAGCAGTGAGAGACTGCAAATCAGAACAATTCTGAGGTTTCATTTGAATCTAGTCAGAATGGGTATCAGCACAGACACACAAACAAGTGTTGGCAAAGATGTGGAGAAAAAGGAATATTTCTACATTGTTGGTGGGAACATAAATTAGTACCACTGCCATGGGAATCAGTATGGAGATTCCTCAAAAAACTAAAAATAGCAATTTCATTCAACCCAGCTATATCTTTCCTAACTATATTGCCGAAAGAGTTAAAGACATCATGGTATAGTGATATTTATATATTCACGTTTATAGCAGCTCAGTTGACAATAGTTAAGCTCTAGAACTCTGGATGACAAATCACACCTCTTAAAAGTCTACCATATTTCCCAATACCACACCCTCAAGAAAAGCTTTTACATACGGGCCCTTGAAGAGCACTCACGCAAAAACAGCACCACTGTTGGTTTGCTGTACTGTAGTACAGTTTGTGTATTTTGCCTTTTGTTGCTTGTGTTTGAGGATCATATCTGAAAAGTTACTCTCAGGCAAATGTCATGCAGTTTTCCTCCGTTTTCTTCTGGCCATTTCATAGCTTCAGGTTTTACATTTAAGCCTTTAATATGTTTTCACAGTGTAACATAAGTAAGGCTCTAATTTGACTCATTTGTATATAGATATCTAGTTTTCTCCATGCCATTTATGAAGAGACTGTCCTTTGTTTATTTTGTGTACTGACTGTATAATTTTACACTCATTATATAATTGACTTTAAATATGTGGATATATCTTTTGAGCTCTATATTGTTCTATATATTCTCTATATCTGTTTTTAATGTTATTAGTATGCTATTTTGATTACTACCATAGCTTTGAACTCAGGTGATGCTCAGTTTTGTTCCTATTGTCTAAGATTGATTTGGTTATTTGGGATCTTTTGTGGTTAGTCCTCCATAAGTTTTTTTTTTTTTTTGAGGCAGGCTCTTTCTTTGTAGTTCAGGCTGGCCCTGAGCTCACTATGTAGGCCAGGCAAGCCTGGAATTTAGCAATCCTCCTGCCTCTGCCTCCCAAGTGCTAGGATTACAGGCACAAGCCACCACACCTAGCATTGTGGCATGTGGTACTGATTGCTGGTGGGCATGAGTCACCATGCCAAGTATTGCTGTATGTAGTTACTGGGATCAAACCAGGGACCTTGCACTTGCTAGGCAAGCACTAGAACCACTGAGATAAATCTCCGGCCCTCCACAAGTATTTTATTAACAAACCTTACCAAGTTTCCATATTATTAAATGTTTCTTAACTCTAGTTCTTTTTCTAGTGTAAAAATTTCTCCATAAATTTTAGGATACTGATATAGGGGAGCAAGGTCTAGCTTGTTCATGTTCTCTAAAATTGAAGAATGAATTTTAAGAATAAATGGAAGAGGTTAGAGTAGGAAAATTTTATTCAAAGAAAAGCTTTTGCCTAAGAGAAATAGAGGGGAAACCCAGAAAGTTGGATAAGCAACCCACCTCACTTCTCAGAGGGTTTTC
>PVIC010025450.1:0-25294 GCA_004025085.1 Thryonomys swinderianus
ATAACACTCATAAATATTTATGCACCGAACTCTAACGCACCCAACTATATAAAACAAACATTACTGGACATGAAAAGCCAGCTATCCATGAATACAATAGTCGTAGGGGATTTTAACACTCCACTGTCACAAATTGACAGGTCAACTGGACAAAGAATCAATAAGGAAATACTTGAGCTAAATCAAACTTTGGAGCAAACAGACTTATTAGATGCCTACAGAATTTTTCACCCTTCAAAGCGAGAATATACCTTCTTCTCAGCTTCTCATGGATCATTCTCCAAAGTAGATCACATTCTAGTCCATAGAACAAGCTTAAATAGATGCAAAGGAATCAAAGTTATCCCCTGCATATTATCAGACCATAGTGCCTTGAAACTGGAGCTGAATAGCAGAAGAAATTCCAAGATCCTCACAAACACATGGAAATTGAACAACTCTTTGTTAACCAACCAATGGGTCAGAAAAGAAATTAAAGAAGAAATTAAACAGTTCCTACAACTAAATGATACTTCTTTGTCTTGGATGAAAGCTATTTGGTTGTGATCTTTATGGATATGTGCTGCCTTCTAGTTTCAAATATCTTGATTTTTGCATCTATGTTGTGAAACACATAGGCATAGTTTGCTTTCTGAATTGAGTTTTTAATCTGGTTTTAGATTCAGGGTGATTCTGGCTTCTATAAATGAGTTTGGGAGCACTCCATTCTGTTCAGTTTCTTTAAAGCCTTGAGGGCTATTGGAAATATAACATCTTTAAAGATTTTGTTGAATTCAGCAGTGAACCTATCAGGTCCTAGGCATTTATTAAAATTGCTAGATCCTTTATTAATATTTCCACTTCATTGTTTTCATTTGGGTTGTTCAGTACTTCAGTATCTTCTTGGGTTAGCTTTGGTAATTTGCACGAATCTAGGAATCTATTACTTCAAAATTTTCCAATTCATTAAAAGTTTTTAAAAGTAATATCTTCTGGATTTCACCAATATAATAATTTTGCCTTTTATATTCCTAATTGTTATGCCATCCCATGGTCTCCATAGTTTCTGACAAGAAATTCTGGGTAATTCCATTGAGAATATCATGTATACAATGAATCACTTTTTTTCTTGCTACTTTTAGGATTCCCATTTGGACTGTTTTTGTTTTGTTTTGTTTTAATTTGTCTTCAATTGTTGAATGAATTTTTTGAAGAAATTCTGTAATGTGTGGTTTTTATTGAGTGTGTTCATTGAGGTCTCTGTTATTAGCTTAGTGGTCAGTTAATAGTTGTTCAGGCACTCTTAAATATATGATACTCACACTTCTCCCATATTTCCATAGGGAATTTTTATACCTTCTGAAGTATTTCTTAACCTCACAGTTGTTAAATGATTTGACTTGCAAGTTAGGCTTTCATAGAACCTCTAATTCAGCCCAAATTTTTGATTTAGGGCCTTAAGGCTGGAAATATAACTCAATGGTAGACCCTTTAGCTAGCATGCAGAAGGTTTGGTGTTAATTCTTAGCACAGCAATAGCTAAGGAATTCATGGTCTTTTCAGCCTTAGTATTTGCACAGTGCTGAGCACAGATGCAGCCCTAACTCTGCTGGATAATATGGGTACAGTGCCTGTGGTGCTTTCTGCTGTGATGTGAGCATAAAGACTAGATGGAAGCTGGATTGTTATTCACCAGTTGCTTCCTGTCAAATAAGTTACCTTCTTTTTGTTTGGAATTTCCAGCTCTCCAGAAATACATCAGAGTTTTTCAAACCCACTATGAATATCTCCTTCTTTATGAATATGAGATGCTTTATTGGAAGGCTTATTTATTTATTTTGGATCTGCTCATCATTCCTCCTACAGTTGTATACTATGTAGAGTAATAGCTAAGTTAAACACATTTCTTCAGGTTATTTCTAATAAATTCCCCTGGAGAAGGGTTGATGGTACTTAGTGGCATTGGATTCAGGTGAAATAAAGATAATCTGGGTACAAAGATCTTCTAGAAAACCATGAGAGAGGTAAAATGAACCAAATTCCCTAGAGCCGAGTCTTTGGAGGAACTTGAATATCATTGTGCCAGCTCTTGTGTTCGCCAGGTGCTTGTTTCACTGAGGCTGTAGGTTACTGTTGAGGCCATATGGAGCTAGAGAGCATAAACAGGAATAAGGAAGTTCCTACAAAGCCCTGTGATGTACCCCGCTCTTAGATTCAGCAGCTCCCATGAATAAATGCTTCTTGCTTAATATCTAGAATTCTGGAAAACATGATACTTAAAATTTTTGCAAGCTTTTAAATTGCTTTTATGAAAAAGATAATTTGCAGAGGTTTTCTTCTGCACTTTATGCCAATCTCTAAAGAGACAGATATGATATATGAACAAGAATTGAGAAAAAACAGTGATGTCAGACTGAGAAGAAAAATAGGAGTGGAAAGAAAACCCTTTTTGATTCTCACTAAGGAAAACTTTGCTGTTCAGCCCATCCGAGCTTCACTATTAGCCAGTGGGCACATTTGTCAGTTTAAATTTAAATTAATTAAATTTAAAATTCAATGAGAAACCAGGAACTTGAGTCACACAGTGAACAGAGTCAATGTCCCCATCTTTGCATGTAGTCCTTTTGGAAAGTTGCACTCTTATGACATAACAGTGCAACTTGAACATCAAAATATGAGACTGACTAGTTGCTCCACTCTATAAATACCATATTTTTTTACTTACTCATCTGGTGATAGACATATCCCCTTTCCAAGATCCAGGTATAATAAATTGTGCCCCTAAAAACATTGGGAGGCACATATTCCTCTAATATGATGACTCCTAATTCTTTTGGGAAGATACCTAGAAAGGGAGTAGCTAGGTTAAATGAAATTTCTATTTTTAGTGTTTTGAGGAACCTACATACTAACTTCCATAATGGTTGTACTAGCTTACATGAGTAGTTTAAATAATTCCTCCAATTATCTATCCCGTTGTTTCAAAACTATTTTAATATACATGCTAATTTATTTCACTTACGCTTTTCTGGTCTGTAAGAGACAATTCTTTTTGTCTAGGTCTTCTACTTTAAGTAACTACTTTGATGCTGATGATCACAGTATATTAACTATTATTATTCTCTTATTAGTTTGTTAAAATTTTTGTTTGATTTTTCATAAAATAAAAAAATACAAGATTGAAACTGATTTTAATATTTACCAACTCTCTTATTTGGAGTAAATAGATTAGTCTCTTGGTACCAAGGATATTTTAAAAATAGGAAGTGAGGCAACTTATTCTGAAAAGCACATAAATGCATCTTAAATCAGACTCTGGTTCGTGGCAGACAACCAGGAAGTATTCCCACGCTTCTCGCCTGATGCACACATATCAATTGTACCTGTCGTGGGACACTTGCAAAAGAAACTCCTCTCCACTTGGTTCCTGAAAGTATGGAATAATTGTTTCTGTCCATGAAAATAAATGTTAAAGTCTCCCAGGAAAGACCACCATAACCAGCTAACAATCCTCAGGGAGTCTGTGATTTCCAGCCATGATGCTTCTGTTGCTCTTCAGTGACCCAGCACCATCTCCTGTAGTCCCACCCACTTCCTATAAATCCCTTCATTCCTTCCTGGTCCTAGAAAATGCCCGTTTTTCCATTTATATAGGCATTGGCCTCTAAGCAAATACCATTTCCTATTTTATAATCAAGCATTCATGTTTTACTTAAAATTTTAGTTGACAACATATAATTTCTATTTGAAATTTTTAATAAAAGCTCTAATTGACTAAGAATCTAGATCTATCTCTCTCACTGTTAATAAAAATATGCTTCTTCTTTGCAATAGTTTTTCCTTAAAATCCTGAAACTAGAAGAAATAGAGCCAGACACTAAAAGCTCTGGGTTCTTTACTGGTGCTTTTTAATGATCACTTCAAGTCAAATGAAATCCAAGGAAAATGAATATTCCTTATGGGATAACTACCAGGATTTATGTGAAAAGGCCAAGAGTGTCAACAGTGATATAACTTTCCTATTAAGCTAGAATTGCACAGTGGAAGATGAACCTCAGCTCCTGTAGGAGCGAGGCTGTCAAAGGACAACCAACAATGTGAGTAGTCCCCAGCCAATTTCTAAAGAATGAAGGAGACCATGACTATATCATGGTAATTTCTTATAAATCTAAAATCTCAAACAAAACCGTGTCACAATGTTTAGGAATAGGACATTCCAAGCATAATGAAAACTACACATTTTTTTCTTGAAAGAACCTACAGGGCCTATTTTCTCCCCAGGGGAACAAAACATGTTCAGTATGCTAGAAACTTGCTATGTTGTTGTTTTACTATGTAATAAACTCTGACTTAAACAACTATCTTACACTGAATCAAAGTTTTAGCACTTATGACCTTTATCCTTGTTCTTCATAACATTTTGAAGGATGAAAATTTCCAATAGTTTTCCTTATTTAAATAGGGAGACTACAAAGCAATGGCCAAATATTTGAGCTAAGAAATAATAATAAAAAAAAGGCAGTTTCCTGACCTCACCAGTGAAAAGAAAGGTGAGGAGTCATCAGGATTAATATTTTAAAAAGGTGACATAGAGACTGCTGCTGACTGCTGCAGCACTAAATTTGCTGGGTGCTGTTGCATTAATTCAAAGGAAGATAGTGCACGATAGGGGAGCAGGAAGGGGCAAGGCTGTGGGAATGCATAGCAAATAATTCTTAACTGTGCTATGGTCTGGTGGGTTTGTCAGGAAGGAAAGATCACATTTTGAACTTGTGTCACTATATTCAGAGCCCTTCATTTCCTTGTCTTTGCAGAATGCAGTGAAAAAGAATGACAAGAGACAAAGTGGAAGAAGAAGGACCACATACAGAATTTGCTGAGTGAACTTCCAATAGAATTTCACAGCCCTTAATGTTCTCTGATTCATTTATGGGATTTGGAATCAAATTTTCTTGGTCAATGTTTTCTCTCCAGTTCTCTAGAGCTAAATATAATTAAAACTTCCATATACATATAGCTATCTTTTTAAAAGAAAAATATCTGATCATAATGAACTGTCTTTGACTTCTGTTTACCTAGGTAGTTTGCAATAGTTGAGGTGTTTTTTTTTTTTTTTTTTTTTTTTTTGAGACAGGGTCTCGCTTTGTAGTTCAGGCTGACACTGAGCTCACTACGTAGCCCAGGCAAGCCTGGAACTCAGCAATCCTCCTGTCTCTGCCTCCCGAGTGCTGGGATTACAGGCGTGAGCCACCATGCCCAGCACTGTGGTATGCGGTATTGATTGTTGGTGGGCGTGAGTCTCCACGCCTAGCGTTGTATGTGGTTTCCGGGGATCGAACTCAGGACCTTGTGCTTGCGAGGCAGGCGCTGGAACCACTGAGCTAACCCTCCGGCCCAATAGTTGAGGATTTTTGACATTCCTGCGATTCACTGATGGGTGACTGAGGAAGTAGTTTTATCATTACCTTGGTAAAAAATGTAGAAAAGTTCCTGGCCCTAAAATATGCTGTGTGCTCATAGTGGGTGCTACAGCCACATGCTCCTGAAAGTACCCATGAAAGTGGTGTCCTAAGGTCTTGGTGGTTCTTTGTGGGGGAAGAGTGAGTCTTTTGTTCTGATAGTACCTTCATTCATTACTTCTTCAGAGACAGAAGCTACTATGGAGTCATAAACAAGACTGAAAATAGGAGAGTATTATAAAAATTTGCGATAGGAGTTTTTAGCTTGTGAAAGAGCTGAGCAAAAAATGTATTCCTTAGAACTGCAGACACTTTAGTTTTGATCCTGATTAAATATAAATTATGACACCAATACACATCCTAAGTGTATTTGTCCATTTTTTGTTGCTATAACAAAATACGAGAGTCTGGGTAATATAGAAGGAAGAGAGGTTTATTTAGCTGCAGTTCTTGAGCTGAAGGGCATGGTGCTGACATCTCAGTTCTAGTAAGGCTATCTTGTCTGAATCACATGGAAAATGGCATCATGGTGGGAACAAGTATGGGAGTGAGAGATCACACTGCATGACAAGAAGTCAGAGAAAAATTTTGCTTCCTGTCTTACTCATGTATAAAAGCCTATGTGGATAGGAACCAACTCTTTGTGCATGATCAGCACTTCCCCCACCAAGGGTAGCACCCCTGATGTCCTAAACACCTCCAAAGCTCCAGCTCTTAAAGGTTCCACTGCCTCTCAGTAGGTTATGTTGGGGCCAAGCTTCCAACTTGTGACTTTTTGGAGAAAAATCACAGTTTCTGAGCTATAATTTCTGAGCTATGTTTCTGAGACCAGTCCCTTTTCCCTCTGCTTCTGTGCTGGACAAGATGTAACCATCACTTCAGTGACATTGGTACTTCCTGGAAAGTTGTTAGGGATATGTATTCTCACTCCACTCTAGACTTACTGAGTCAGCAACTTGGGTTTTAAATGTTCTCCTGGGGACTATAGATTTGGATTTGGCAAGGACCAATATTTTATCAGGACTTATATTTCCACAAAACTCCAAGGTCCAGGATTCTTTAGTAGGGAGTTGACCCTAATGTCCAGGCATGAACAGGTGGGAGGAAAAAAAGTTTTATTAGCAAAGAAGAAGTGGTGTTTAGATACCTCGGAGAAGGTTCCCTGTCTATCTCCAAGAGATAGTATGCAGTGAAAATGAGACACAGTCTTGAGGAAAGATGAGAACTTCCTACTTCAAAAAGGACACATGTGAGAAGGGAGAAGGTCTTAATTAAAAGTTATAATTATGCTAGTGGAAGTTTAAGTGGTAAAAGTTAGTAGATATAAATTAGGTAGTCTTTTGAACTGTCATGTGGGTGTGGCAAAAGATCCTGAAATAATAGGTATTCTTGTGTGGAAAGGACCCAAGAATTCTTTATATTGATATATAGGCCCAATGGGATAAAAGTAAAAATATTTCCCATTTTTAGGGTTTTCGCTTATTTTTCAGATATAATTAATATACTGGAAAAGTGTGACACCATTTCTTGGTATTAACTTGTGTTTCTCCTTCACAGTACTTTGTCAGCTCTAAGGATTTAATTTTGATGGGTGGTCAGTTTAAGTTGCCTTCCCTGTTTTGATGCTGTTGCTATTTGTTGATGTGTAGGAGACACAATGTTCTTAGGTAGTGTAAATATATCCCAATGAGAAACTGGGGTGAGTAGTTATGGAGAAAGGGACCTGACAGTCTTGAGGATGTATAAGGAATGTGAAGGAGGAGACAGCACTTCAAGGAGGGTTGAGGCAGAGGTGATTACAACAGCAGGGTAGAAGAGGTGATAGGGAAATAAAAGCAGCAGTGGCCAGATGTGCTGCTTGGTAGAGAAGGCCATGCAGCTCTTTCCGTCACTGATTAAATGGAAAAATTAGGAAGAAAAACTGGTTCCCATGAAGAACAAGACCATGTATCTCATGCCCTGGATATATATCCCCAAAGTGATGACACTCATTGTACTTATTAAATGTGGCTTGTAATTGTTTGAGTTATCATTTAATTACTTTCTGTTTAAAAATTATTGAACAAAGAGAATAAGAGAATTATAAGGCCAAAAATTCTTAAACAGGTTGAACAAATTATCTGGTAAGTGAATTAATTGATGGCAGTTCCATGCAATGACATAAAGTACTACTTACTCCATGTCACCAAGGATTACATGAGAAATGAGTAAATTTATTTACCACTAGTAATGGTTCAAATTAGTACAGTGTCAGCACTTAATGAATTCTGACACATTCAGCATTGGGTGCTCTTCCTTTTCATATTTAAAAACCATAACTTGTGAAGAATTTTCTACTTTCAGCCAAATGACCTTAGCTGCAGGGCAGAGGAGCAAATGCACAGAGAAGCAGGAAGGGGGAGGAACCAAAAACACCTGCTCAAGAGCAAGGACTGGGCTCCATTTGGTCATAAATATTTATAAAGAATCTAGTGTGAACTTCACAACATAAATCAACTCTGAAGTCAGGTTCTTTGGAAAGCAGCACACAAGTTGAGATTGGCATGGGGATTTTAGACTTGTTGCTGTCACTAAGAGTCTGTAATTCTGGGCTGGTAAATTTTCCAATCAGAGTCTTAGTCTCCAGCTGGTAAAATTTTGGCATTTGACACGATAGTTTCTCAGATTCCTTACACAGTCAATTAGCACTTTAAGTGAACAAATACCCTTGAGATATATTGTCTCATTTTGTTCTTATTTTAACTTGTTATAAAATAGCTTTTGATTGATATAACAATGGTACATACTTACAAGTGCAAGGTGATGGTTTGCTTTATGTACACGTTGTATAAGGGAGGTTGTAGTTAGCAATGTATCATGTGTTTTCTAGGTCAGCGTTTTGTTCATGATGATGAGTTGGAAGGACTTTTTTTGTCAGTTTTTTTTTTTTTCAAAAGGACATGGACAAACACACAGGTCTATTAATTTGTAAAGAATGAGGGTACATTGAATGGTCATCATTTTCTAGTTATAGTAAAAATAATAGCTGTCGATGAATATAAATTGTTAGAGAAGCATTTGCTTCAGGATTAAAAATCCTTGTGGCTATATTGGAAGGATTAGTAAGAAGTTTATGAACTATATGTTCCTGTCTGGACATTTTTAACCCTTTAACGACAAGAGTTCTGGCCATTTTGCTCTTCCCTGGAGCAATTCAGTTTTAGAAGTCCTCAGGATGCAGTTTTATGAATGAATCCAGCATTTAACTAAAAAATAATATTCTGGCATGCAGCAACATCTTACAAAATGTTCAAACTATATTTCAAATAGCAGTGATAATTTAAGAAAAGCTATTCTTAGGCAATAAATTTAGATTCCCCAAACACACTCATTTCTTCTAATTAGTGTTTTATTAAATAATGGGATACAATATTATAGTTATCACTGAATATATATGTCATTATTTAAGGTGCATATCCTTACTTTTATTTCTCTTTTATAAATCTTTTTTCCAATTACATTCTGAATGTCATCAGAACAAGAATCCCATTACATATGGAGTTTATTGTTAACCCTAAATAAAATATACTGCAAAGTGCATAGGTCATTAGTTAATGTCTGCTAATGATGACCAGCCTTCTTAAGTTTAGGCCATAAGTGCATATGATGCATCAGACAACATAACATCTGATTTTTAAGTAATAAATAAATAAATAAATAAATAAATAAATAAATATGTTTACACACACACACACACACACACACACACGTTCCTCTGTGAAATAGCTGCCAATTTTTCCCCTCTTGGTAAGTTATAGCTTCATTATATTGGTTGTTTCTTTTGCTGTGCTTTTGAATTTGATATGATCCCATTTTTCTTTTTTTCTGGGTGGGGGATTTGTTCAGAAAGTCCTTGCCTGTGCCTCTGTTTTCAAAAGTTTTACCCATTTTAATTTGCAACGAAGGGTCTCTATTTTAATACTTAGATCTTTGACCCATTTTTATTTCAGTTCAGTTCATTATGAGAGATAAGGATCTCAATTCATTGTTCTGTGTATTTCCCAGCTAATTTCCCCAGCATGTTTGTTAGAGAAACCATTACTCCTCCAGCATAACTTTTTGGTTTCTTTGTCAAAATTCAGGTAGTTGAACGTGCTTGGAATTGTTTTTGCATCCTCTATTCTGTTCCATGGATACACATGGCTGTTTTAGTACCAGAATCATGCTGTGTTTATTACCATAGCTTTGTAGTAAAACTTGGAATCTGAAATTGTAACCCTCCTTTCTTGCTCTTGGATTGCTTTTATTCTTCTGGATGTCTTCTTATTCCACAGAATTTTAGGACTGTAGTCTCTAGCTTTTTGAGGAATACTGCGGATATGTTGAAGGTACTGGATTAAGTCTATATACTCATTTGGAAGTATGACCATTATGACTATTGGTTCTGCTTGTCCAGAAGCAGGGAACATTTTTCCATTTTTGGATATCCTCTTTGATCTTCTTTTTCATAGAACTGTAGTTTATTCTAGAGCTTACTTTAGTTAGTTAATATAGTTGTTACTTCATACATATTTAATTTTTGGGATGTTACAGTAGATGGTATTATTTTCTAGTTTTTTTTTCTTGGCGAGTTCCTTTTTGGCATGGAGGAACACTTGATTTTTGGTGTTGATTCTGTGTCCTGCTATAATTTCATATTAGATATTAATTCTCAGGGTTTTTGATGAAAGTTTTGCATCTTCTCTAGAATGTCATGTTCTCTGTAAATAATAAAATTAGAGTTCTTCCTTTTCATACATGACATTATTTCTTTTACTTGATTTTGATGGCTAATATTTTAAATATCACATTGCACAGAAGTGGAGAGAGCAGACATCCTATTTAGAGGAAAGCTTTCAACTTCTCCCCATCAATGGAATGTAATCTTGGCTATTCATTTGCTACAAATGTTTTATTAGATTGAGATAAAGCCTTTCTATACCTATTTTCTTTAGGTTTTTAATCATGAATGTTAGATTTGTCAAAGGCTGTTTTTTTTCCTTTGCTGCTATTGAGATGATCACACAAATTTTGTCTTGCTTCTTGTAATGTGACACATTACATTTTTGATTTGTGTATGGTGAGCTGTTCTTCAGTCCCTGAGATGATATTTGTTCATGCTGTGTGACCCTATTGATAATTCATTGCATTCTGTTTAATAATATCTTGTTGAGAAATTTTCTCTTTTTTAAATTTTCTTTAAAGATATTGGTTGTAGTTCTCTTTTGTGGCTGGATCATTATTTACCTTTAGATTCAGGTTAATGCTAGATTTTAAGAGTGACTTTGGGAGAATTCTTTCCCTTCAATTTCCTTAAAGAGCTTGAGAGACATAGGTCTTACATTTTCCATGAAGTTCTTGTGGAATTCATCAGAGAATCCATCAGAACATGAGCTTTTCTTGGGTGGTAGTTTTATTTATTTATTTATTTATTTATTTATTTATTTATTTATTTAAATGACTGCCTCAGTTTTATTGCCTGTTATTGGATTATTCAGGGATTTTAAAACATCTTGATTGAGATTTGATAATTCTTTTAAAAATATTTTTATTGGTATATTTTATATATACATTATGATCACATTCAACATTGAGAATTTGTACCAGTACATAGCACATCTTAATCCTCACTTTTTCCCATTCCCCTACCCTTCTTATAATCCCCCACCCAGCAATTCTTATGTGTTTAGGAATCATTTCTTCAGAATTCCCTAAGTTATAGAAGTATAGATTTTTGAAGTAGTTGCTAATAATTTTCTGGATTTCAGTATTATCTCTTATGATTTTACTGTTTTCATTTCTAATTGCATTGATTTGCCACTTTCCACTTTCTTGGGTTGAATTGTCTGAGGGTTTTCTATTTTGTTTATTCTTTCAGAGAACCAGGTCCTTGATTCATTGATTCTTTACATTTCATTTATTTCTGCTAGGATCTTTTAATATTCCATCCTTGCTCTAGCACTGGATTAAGATTTTCTTGTTTGCTCTAGGTCCTTGACGTGCATTGTTAATCTATATCTGGGCTTATATTTGTATAAGGCGTATATTTGATTTTATATTTGTTATGTTTTTGGTGGCTCTATCTTTATGATGTGAGAGCTCGCAAATATAAATTTTCCTCTTAGTGTTTTTTTTTTTTTTTTTTTTTTTTGCAGTCTCACTTTGTAGTACAGGCTGGCCCTGAGCTCACTATGTAGCCCAGGCAAGCCTCAGACTCAGCAATTCTCCTGCCTCTGCCTCCTGAGTACTGGGGTGACAGCCATGAGCCACACACCTGGGATTGTGGTGTGTGGTATGGATTGCAGGTGGGCATGAGGCACCATGCCTGTTGTTTTTTTTTTTTTATGTCATTACTGGGGATTGAACTCAAGACCTTGAGCTTTCTAGGCAGGTGCTGGAACCACTGAGCTAAATATCCAGCCAGATGCTGCTTTTTTTTTTTTTTTTTTTTTTTAGTATTGTAAGTTCTTCTATGTTTACTGGCATTATCATTTAATTTGAGGAACTAATTTCTTCATTTCCATTATGATTTGTTGATTGTTCATGAGTGTATTGTTTGATTTCCATATATTTACATAATTTCTGTGGTTTCTTTTGGCATTGATTTGTTTTTTTTTTCTACTATAATCTTGTAACATGGAGCATATGTATCCATTCAAGTTCTTTCTTTCATCTATTTAGGGTAGAATCCAGAATTATAATGGCTAAATTATATGTTAATTCTATTTTTTTGATGAATCACTATATTGTTTACCATAGTAGCTGTATTGTTTGCATTTCTGTCAGCAATATGCAAAGAATCTTTCTTCTCCTTACCCTGTTAAACTCTTATGTTATTATGAATTTTGATGATAGCTTTCCTAATGGTGTGAAGTCGTATTTCATTGTGATTGCTATTTTCCTAGTGTCAGCTTCTTTTCATGTGTCTTATGGATGTTTGAAGAAATACCTATTGAGATACTTTGTCCATCTTTAAAGTTCTGCCATATATATATTGGCCGGATTTTTCACTCTGCTTATTTACTTTTATGTTGCATAATTAATAGTTCATCTTTTTAGTATTAAGCAGTATTTTATTGCATGGATAGACTATAGGTTATGTGTTCATGTCTTGAAAACATCTAACTTAATATACAGCCATTAGGCTAAGGGAAATTCTCCACACAACTTTGATAAGATCTTTGTTGTATTCTGTCCAACAAGGGTGGTTCTCTGAGTGACTTAGACCAACACTTTCTGCCCCATTTTATTTCTTCAAGAATATCTGTGGAATATATTGGGAAGGGAGCATCCTGAAACAGGGAAGAATTAGTCTCAACAGTCCAAGCTCTGTTCCTGTCCATCTGAGAAACAGGAGGTCCTTCTGAGTTTTAGCCTGGCATATTGATGCCCCTGCATTATAAATTCCAAAGTGACTGCCTTCCCAAATTTATCAAAAGGTTTGGTAAGAGAGCATTATAAGTATGACCCCATTCACCATGGGCAGCTTTCCTGAGCTTTGGAAGATTACCTTGTTACAAATCCCACATTTTGTTGTCCCTTGGTGCCTACATAGAGATAGAAAAGGGAAAGTGGTAGGGGAAAGTAATGAGGGGAAGGAACAAATATGATTTAAAAAGAAAAATAAAACACATGTATATAAGGGGTGGGGGGCTGTAGGGTAGGTAGGGATATGGGTAAAAATGAGAATCAACTTGTGTCATATACTGGTACAAATTCCCCAATACTGAATGTGATTGTAGCTGTATATAAAATGTACCAATAAAGAATTCAATTTTTTTTTAAAAGAAATAAATGACAAAACATCATGTAAACTATTGCTTGTGAGGATTCTCTCTTACCAGGCTGACACCACTGATAGAAATGGGTCCAGCCCAGTGTATAGCAGAAAAGGTGTTTAGAGTTCTCTCTTGATCTGATACCAGGGTTCAGTGGACTGGCTTTATACCAAATACCATGTGTCTCGTGAGACTATCAGGTCTCTCAAGAGGGAACAGACACTCTTCCCAGGCCCAAGTAAGGCCCCCCCCCAGATTATTTTTCCTAGCCCTTTCAGGTTTTCTGTACTGGACATCTTAGGTAGTCTTTTCACTTGCAAGCAGTGACTGTACCCCAAAGAGTAGAAGGCCAGGGTAAGGAGTAGAGTCAACTGCGTATATCAAAGGAACTATTTATATTTCTCTCTGAGTGTACTTTTATATTTTCTGGTACTTCGCCATTTTTCTCAGTTTCCCAAAACTCTCAGCCCCATATGTGAAGCTCATCGTGTTTCCCAGGCTCCTCCAGAGTATTGTCATGTAAACTGCAGCCCTTTGTCTTTGTCAAAGTGGTAATAGACACATTCACACGGTTTGCCCTAGTTCTTATTCTTAACTCCTAGAGATTACTGCCCTTAATTCCTTGATCTCTAATATGTTGAAAAACATTTTTTTTCACATATATTCTGACCATTTTAAAGTTTTTTTCCAATGGGAGATCACATCTTATTTCTTTGGCTTCAATTTGGCCTGAAGCAGAAACTGGAGTTCCATAATTGCTATTTGATACTTTTTATTGATTCTTCCTTCTGGTGAGACTCTGTTTCTTGTCATCCACTTCTTGAACATATAAATCATAGCAATCTTCAAGTTCATTGCTAGTAAGTTGAACATCTGAATCATGCATGAATTTACTTCTATCTTCACAGTGCTGTTGCAGTATTAGAACAACAATTTATAATTGAATCTTAAACATAGAGTCTTTAAACATTATATACATAAACATTGAGTCTTAAACATTATATACATCCATACAAATTAGTTTAAATTTTGCTAAATACTTAGAGGAAAAAGACCATGAATATTTATCTGAGATCAAGCTATGTGGAGATTAGATTTCCATTTGTGAGAGTTAACTGTTGTGTCAACTTAATACTAAACTCCCAACTGACTGGTTGTGTCATCTTGAATAAGAAAGGTCCAGTTGGGTATGTTTGGGTAACTGAAGAGGGAAGATCCATCCTGAGTGTGAGTGGTACCAATCAATGGCTTTGGGGCCTGGATAGAATGAAAAGGCAAGAAGAAAATATCATTTCTGTGTCTTCAGAGGTGTTCCAGTCTTATCATCACTTTGGACATCCATTTTCAGACTACTGGTGCAGGTGACTCTCCCAGCTTCCAGCACAGGTTCTTCAGCATTTCAGGGAAAACCCTTTGATTCCTGAAATGGATTTGCAGTTGACCTCAGTCCTCTAATCTAATTATGACTGAGTCCTTTACACCTCCAGAGCCCATATAGCCCTTTTCATCTCTAAGGCTACCTTGTAAATCTATGTATATATGGATACATAGGTTTTATACATGTGTGTCTTATATTAAATGTCTCTCCAGTGAGCACTGACTGATATGCTATCTTTTAATCACATTCCATTTCTGGTTTGCAGTTACTTTCAATGTGAATTCTATCAAAAATGTGAATTGTGAACATGGGTATATATGGTTTCCCTTCCAGGTTCAGACACATATTCTTTTATGTGCATAGTTCTGTGAGGCTTGCCAAAGATCTGTTTGGCTTCTCATCTTTTTGAGAGCTTCCTTCCTTTTGTTTACTTGGCCTGTCATAGTGCTGAGTTTAAGAAACCAGCAGACACTGCCAGGGAAATGTGCAACACTAAATGGATGCCACACTGTGTTCTTCCCTACTCTCGTGTAACTACTTTCTCTGGAATTTTGATTTCAAATTTCTCTGATCTTGTATTACTATTAAAACTTTTTTCAGTTTAGAGGCTTCTTCAGAGCAACATTTTTGGGTCTTTTTTTGAGTTTAGTCCTGTGTAACTTGATAATCAGCAAAGTTACACAAAACATGAGACTCATTACTTCTTAATTCTCTTGTTTCTGAGGTTATGACTCTTTTCAAACTTACATTCCTTGGTGATCTTTGAGGTGTTGAAATGGTTGTGTGAATGATTGTGTGTGTATCTGTGTGCACATGTGAATATGTGTTATACAGTTTTCCTAGTTGTTCCTAGTGGGAAGATTAGCTTGAAAAAGAACTGACCAATCATACCTGCAAGGAGAACAGCATGATACCCTTTCACATTTCATCTTTATTACCCATTAATTATATGTTTTTTACAACTTACATATGTAGGAGATTTCCTCCTCACTTGATCTTTAAAAGTGAGAAAGTCAATTCTGTAGAGTGAGTTAAATATAAGGCAAGATGATTTTATGGAAGCACTATGTAACCTAAAAATTTCCATTAAATTATGATGTTATTTGTAGAATTAACAACAATAAATTAATACTAAAAATAACAATGGCTACTCTTTATCATGCATAATGCAAACTATGTGCCAAGTAATATGGTCAATATGATTTGCATTCTTCATGACAATCTTCACAATAGATGTTTATTCTTTTTCTTTTGTACTCACATGATATAGTAGAGATGCTACATTTCTCATCATTTTAAAGTTCTAATGTTGTGGAGTGAGGAAAAAGAAAGAAAGAAAGAAAAAGAAGAAAGAAAGAAAGAAAGAAAGAAAGAAAGAAAGAAAGAAAGAAAGAAAGAAAGAAAGAAAGAAAGAAAGAAAGAAAGGAAGAAAGAAAGAAAGAAAGAAAAGAAAGAAGGAAGGAAGGAAGGAAAGAAAGAAAGAAGGAAAGAAAGAAAGAGAAAAAGAAGAAAAGAAGGGAGGGAGGGAGTGAGGAAGGAAGGAAGGAAGGAAGGAAGGAAGGAAGGAAGGAAGGAAGGAAGGAAGGAAGGAAATTCATAAAGAATTAGAAGTAATCTATAGAAAAAAGGGAACGAAAATTTTGGAAGGGAAATATTTCCTCAGATTCCACAAGGTTAAACATGAGTTCAAGTTGAGGACAATTTTATTGAAATGGAAAGATCATAGGTCTACTTAAATAGGTAGAGACTAGAGTGTTTAAGTATCTCATGGATTTTCTTAGTGATAATGTCATGTGCTTATTGCTCCTCCAGCTCCCATTGTTAATTTCTTCTCTGCCCATATATTTCCCAGCTCGGCTGAGATGATGGTTCCTACTAAGCCTTGAGGTGGGCACTCTGTCCAGTCTGAATGGCATTCTAATGGCCAGCAGCATCTTGGGAAATTGCTGCATCCCTGAATTCACCAGTCATATTAACAGAGAAACTCAATTCTAGATACAGCAATTAGTACAATCACTCATTTAGATAAATCATTTATTTAAAATTCCTTTGAGTCCTTTAGTCCTAAGACATGATTTTTAAGTCCATGCTTATTTTATTACCTACCAAGTTAGGGTTCCTAGCCAAATAACTCTTGACATTTTGCTGGGGGAATGATGAGGTTTTAAAAGCTGCACTGGGAATAGCTCACTTTTACTGCTATGACTTTTTCTTCGTGAGGGGGTCATGTGGGGGGAAGGATGGGAAAGGAGTGATGGATCTCTGGTGTTTGTCCTCCATTTGTAAGAAAATAGGCTTAGCTAAAAATGAATTGGAAGGTGAGCATGAGAAGTGAAGGAAATGAAATCAAGAGACCTACATCATATTTATTCAACCTCCAAAGACTGAATGTCTTCTATATCGCAGACTTGGTCCTCTAGGCTAAAATGTAACACTGAATAGAATTAAGTTGCTAACTTTCCTAACAGTGATTATCCCAGAGAACACAGGATAAAATGAAGGTAGGTTTTCAGAGTTCATCCATGAGCAAATGGCTGAGGGAACTTCAAAATATTTCCCCAAAAAAGGTGGGTGGGAAATGAGCTAAATCACTGGTTCCCAAGTGTAGAAATTCATCACATTGACCTGCAATTCTTATTATAGCAACAATTGCTGTGTCCAGTGCAGCATTTCTGATTCAGCTGGACTGAAACAAAGCTGGGGAACTACAGCTTTTAGCCACTCCCTGATTCTGGTGCATATATTTTGAGAACCACTGAATTGTACAGTAGACCTTGAGACAGAAATCCAAGTTTATTAGGCCACTACACAGCAGTAGGGTACCAGTTTGGGAGTTTGATTAAGCTTTAATTTGGCTGCATTTTCTTTTGTTAGGATTTTGCTTCCTTGCAAGCCTTTTTTTTTTTTTTTCTTTTGAGACAGGGCCTCATTTTGTAGTTCAGGCTAGCTCTAAGCTCACTATGTATCCCAGGCAAGCCTCGAACTCAGCAATTCCCCTGTCTCTGCCTCCCGAGTGCTGGGATTACAAGTGTGAGCCACCATGCCCGGCTCTTTGCAAGTCTTTTATTGAAACTTCTTTAAAAAGAGCATGACACTAGCTGAGTTTTGAACAGGTTAACCAAGTAGAAAAATTGTTACCATCTTTAGCAGCTGGGTAACAGCTGATGCCCTCATTACAAGTTCTGAAAAGCAGAATTGAAGACTAGCTTGCATCTCATTCAAGTTACTCTCAGATGCAGCTATTGTTCCATGCCACCGCTCAGGTGAGTAAGCAAACCACAAATTCTGCTCACAGAGTCTATGCAAATGTACCTAGTTGACCTACAGCTTCTATAGTTGCTTTACTCCCAGGTAGACTATCATTACCATGAGGAAACTTTCTCTCAACCCCCAGTCCAGGTATAGGATTCCAATGTCTTTAGTTTATGCTCTTTTAGCTTCATAGACTTCCCTTACCCTACCACATAGTAGAGTGCCTGGCACGTGCAAAGTTCATGATAAGCAGCACCTGAGTGAGTGTAGAAATGAATAGATGGACCAAAATAATGGTGGAAGGTGAGGGTCTGTGTACCAGGAGAGAGACTCACTCCCATAAGAGTGGAGTGTGTGGACCGGAGATTTGGCTCAGTGGTTCCAGTGCCTGCCTCGCAAGCACAAGGCCCTGACTTTGATCCCAGTAACCACATACAGTGCTGGGTATGGTGACTCACGCTGACCAGCCATCAATACCACATACCACAGTGCCAGGCATGGTGGCTCATGCTTGTAATTCCAGCACTTAGGAGGCAGAGGCAGGAGGATTACTCAGTTCGAGGCTTGCCTGGGCTACATAGTGAGCTCAGGGCCAGCCTGAAGTACAAAGCAAGACCCTGTCTCAAAAAAAAAAGAGTGGAGTGTGTACCAGGAGAGACTGACTCCCATAAGAGTGGAGAGACTCACTCCGTAAGAGTGGAGGGGAGGGTGTACATTGTTTTATGTGTGTGTGTGTGTGTGTGTGTGTGTGTGTGTGTGAGATTATATATTATTTCTGGGCATGGTGGCTCATGCCTGTAATCCCAGCACTCAGGAGGCAGAGGCAGGAGGATTGCTGAGTTTAAGGTTTGCCTGGACTACATAGTGAGCTTAGGGCCAGCCTTAACTACCAAGCAAGACCTTGTCTCAAAAAAATTATATATTATATAGTCATATAATATATTATATGTTCATATATTATATATTCATATAATATATATTAGATATATATTCTGAGTGTGCCATCTTGGAAATATAGGCTAGAATCCTGCCTTACTGTTTACCAATAGAAATATAGTCATCATGGTACTGGAGGTAATTTTTTGTTATTTGAGACTCTTGGGCTTATTGTGGGAATTTTAATATCTCTACTCCCTATAATTACTTCTAATCATTAAGTTATTCAGGTTAGGTACAAACTTTTGATCTTTCCGCCTGAGCCTCCTAGAGAGGGATTACCAGCATGTACACCATATTCAGCTTTTTTTCCTTCTCAGTTCTGAAGTACTGTCTAATCACAGTGGTATTTATTCCTGTCTTAGAGAGGAGCAAGGTGGACAATGAATAGAGAAGACAGCAGTGATTTTCCTCCTCCCACAAATCTGTCTAATGTTGGCTCACATATTTCTTCAGAAAGTCTGTATAAAGCACTTAGTACCAAGTTAACACCTAGTAACTCCAAGTAAACAGAGGCTGCAAATAACTGGAAGTGATGCTGAGGGCCTGAACTAAGAAAGGGATGCCAAAGTTGTGGAAAATTAGAAAGAGTCAAGAGGGGAACTGGAGCTGCAGATTTCCTGACAACATATTGGTTGGATTCACAGAGTGAGCAGTCTAGAAGCAGTCTGTATTTTATGATTGGATAATGAGTGACTTTGAGCATAGGATACATGTGAAGGGGCAACTTTTAAAAGGAAATATGGTGAATTTGGTGTGGGGCTCACAGGATTGGAGAGGACTGTGGGATGAATTGTCAGAGATGTTAGGTATGGTTTGAATAACACGACGGAGACTTTGGGATTCATACTGTGAGAGGCGAAAAGTAAAATTACAAAAAAGACAAAGGTGATTCAGCAGGAGGAAACAGAGGAGGCTCCTGGGCCTGCAACCCATAAAGGTTCAGCAAAGGAAGAAGAAACAAAGGACACAGCCAGCTGAATATGAACAGAGTGCGGAGCGACACATGTCTTCTTGGAAGCAAAGGAGACATGGCCCTTGACAATAAGGAAGTCACCATCCGGGTGGGGTTCACAGTTTAGAAGCCTTTGGATATGGTTTGAGGCAAGAAGATGGAAGAGTTTAGGGTCTTGGTTCCATGTGCCAAAGTCTCTTTCCCCACAAGATTTCTTTTTACTATACTTCACTTAGAGTATCCATTTTTCTGCTTTTAATTAATCTTTAACTTTGTATGTGGCATTTTTAATTGACATATTGGATCTTTTTCTGGAGTTACAGGGGTAGCGAGTTAAAGGCTGTCCTTGAATTTGCAATCTTCCTGTCTAGCATCCCTAGTACCTGGGTTTACAGGTTTTTGCCACCATACACATTCACTGACTTTTTAAAAAATATTCAACTAGTTATATATAATTGGAATAAATACCACTTAATCATGGACTATAATTATTTTTATACATTGATAGGTTCATTAGCTAATAACTTGTTGATGAATTGTATGTTGATTCTCATGAAAGTAATAGCTTACAGTTTCCTTTTCTCAGCCTTTGGTATCAGGATAATACTGATTTCATTAAATAAACTCAAAATTGTTCCATCTTCTTGTTTCCTGAAAGATTGGAAACTATTAGGAGTCATTTCTCCTCACCTTTCCCACCTGCCCTCAAGTCTAGTGGAGAAAGAAGATTTGGAGTATGGAGACAAGTGGCTCTGTGCAGACTGATTGCTGTGGCTGGGTTCCTCTCACCGCTTCCACCTGCTTACTTTTGTTTCTACTGTTTCCACTTGGGTGGAAAAGAGAGAGTCATCTCCTCTGGCCACTTTTTGGTGGAGCTCTTGATGGTACTCCCTGGAGTGAAGTCTTGAGCTCTTCTTATATTGCAGGTGACTCCCGTTGGTGTCTCAGAGGAATGTGCACACCGCAGATGACTTCTTTTAATAAAAAAGGAAATGCAGACACAGCCACTTTTAAATAGTACCATACATCTATAAAATAATTTGAAAAATAGGCAAATGCCTGAATTTATCTGTGGGGATAACATACACTGTAATGGGGAACATTACCTAAAACCAATTTCAAAATGGCTTTTCTTTGTATTTTGGTTTAAAAACCCAGTGCATGTATGCCCTCTGAGATGCAATAAACACCTTGAACAAAGAAAATGCAAAAAAAAAAAAAAATGGAAATGCAGGGGTCTTTTTTCTGTTGGGTGAGTGAGCCTAAGACATATACTGGTGTCTTTTTCTTCCTTCCCCTAACCAGTTTACCTTCTTCTTCTACTTGGGGGTAGTTGGGCCCCTTTTGTATCATTTCCACATGTTACAGTTGCTTCAAGTGAGAAAGAGCTAGAGGAATGAGTTTGCATCATTAGTTCTGCCACATCTTTATTTGGATATGTACCTTCCACATTCAACCGTGCACTCCTCAAGGACAGCTTCAGGATTTTATCCGTGTTGAGAACTTTAGACTGCACTGGATATGTAGTAGAGTAGTCATCGTCGTCGTGGTCATAGTAGTAGTAGTAGTAGTAGTAGCAGCAGCAGGGGTAGTAGTGGACATTCATTACACATTGATTTATAGGCCTGGAAATTTTGTATTTGGCTTGATGATAAGCAAAAAGAATCATCTTCTGCCTATTAGGTCATGTTATTAGGCCGTTCTTGGAACATATTTCAAAACTATTGTTTGGAATAAGTAAAGGAGACTATAGGTAATGTATCTTTCCATGAGTAAGTTCAAACATTTTGTAATTATCATGTTCCAACACTAACCAAATCTCAAATCATCATCAGCAAGCTGATACTGATTTACTAGGCAATATTCCAAGTCTTCAGAGGGCTTTGGTAGACCCAGGTTTCAAGATAGATTACCTGTGTCTGTCTGTCTGTCTGTCTGTCTGTCTATCTGTCCATCTGTCTGTCTGTCTATCTATCTATCTATCTATCTATCTATCTATCTATCTATCTATCTATCTATCTATCTATCTATCTATCTATCATCTATCTATCTATCATCTATCTGTCTATCCATCCATTTGTCATCTGCCTAGATAATACACCTAATAGATTTTAATAACAGATAGTGAGCTACTGGAAATTAGCATATCATGCTCCAGTTCTATTATAGTGCATGGGTTTGTGTTTATTTCATGTCACTTTGTCCGAGTAGTCCTGAAGAAACCAGAATGGAAAGGTAAATGCTAATGTGCATTTAAACATTCCATGGATCAGTGCTCTGTAATTAGAGAGGAGAAAACACCAACAGAAGTTTCATCCATAGTCTCCTGGGATGGGGCTGATAGTGGAGTTCTATCCATGACTGCAGCTAAAGGGAAATCACACTTTTGGGGGCTGCCGTCCACGAGTGACATTTTTCAGATGTGATTTGCAGAGCACCACCTGTTTCACCCCATTGCACACCTCCACTCCAAAACATCTGTCTCAATAGACTGTGATTGGTTTGAAATTCCATTAGTGAGGCATTCATTTTGGGTTAAATTACTGTTCTCTTAGGCATAATTCTTCAAAATAACCCTGGAAGCAAATGACCTTCTATGAATCATCAATTAGATGTCAATTTCTTCTGAGCAGTGAATGCATCTTAAACTGTAGTGTGCCCTTTTGCCTCTCCTCTGTCCTTGGCAAGGGGGCACCTCTCTGGACTCTGAGGCCAGAACACTGTGGAAGTAAACACTTTTTCTTTTTTTTTATAGGGAGATAGTAGACAGATGGAAAGGGGGTATGAGAATGTTGCAAAGGAAGAAAGTTCTGAAGAAAGGGGTCTAAAAGGTTTGGTTTACCATTTTGTGAAGCCAAAAATAGATGTAGCAAATCGGATAGGAACTTCCAGGTTCCAGGGGTAGAAATCACCCTAGGGTGAGGGGTAAAAGTGGGGTGACAGCCACATGATGTTTTCTGGAGTGGTCTCAATACTAGGTTCCTGGGCAGTTAACACAGACAGTGTATGTATTTGCACTTGAACCCTCTGGGTGGTCCCTCCCCAGCCCCAGCTCTTCCCTGGCACAGATGGCTCTGGACAGAAGACACCGCTACTTCACGTGTGACTTAAGGTTTTTAAGCCTCTTGTTTCTCAACTTCTTCTCAAGGGATCTTCCTGTTTGTTTGTGTATGTCTTTATTCACTCAGTGTTTTAAAATTTTTTCTCTGTATTTTTTTTTGGAGATTGAATTCTTTATTGGTACATTTTATATGCAGTTCACAATACACTCAACATTGGGGAATTTGTACCAGTATATGATAGAGGTGAATTCTCATTTTTACCCCCATCCCTATGCACCCACAACCCCCACCCTTTATATAGATGCTATTTCCTTTTCTTTCCAAATCATTTTTATCTTTCCCTTTATTACATTCTCTTTTTCTCTATTTCTTATAGGGCTTTGGAGATCTAGAACAAATGACATCAGTTAAACCTCTTCTTCACCCATCTCTCCTGTTCTAAAGGAGAAAATAGGTGAACAGACACACAGAGAGGACCGTGCATTAGCAGGTTGAAATTGACAAGCCCTTTTGTACTCTAGTTTAGCGTTTGTGCTTCTGTGACCCTGTGATTTGGCTTCGTTTTTGGCGGGTAGGACTCCCTGGTCTCTCCTACCCATGGAAATGGTGAGCAGGTTTCCATCCGTGGCTGATCTGCCCCACTGCATTTAGGCCTGTCATAGCGCACCATGGTGGGAGCACAAGGAAGAGCAAAGCATCTCGCTTGACAGCCAGGACGGGAAAGAAAGTAAAAGCAAGGTCTGTGTCCCAGTCTTCTTCAGTATTATCCCTCAGATGCTTGGAAACCCTGCCCCTGGGCTGAACTAGGCATTTCTACCACTTCCCAATAGCACCAAACTAGGAACTAAGGTTTTAATACTTGGGTCTGTGTGGAAAATTTTCGGATCCAAACTATCACAATCTGAGAACAGGAATTTGAGAAAGATTGGTTTTTCTATGTTGTGTATGTTGGAGGGCAAGGGTTAAGACCACCCAGAGTAATAAATACCCAAGACATTCGCTCTCCTATCATTAGCTATAAAGCACAGCTCTGGAACCAGTGAATGTGGCCTATAACAACCTAGAGTTTTGTTTTCTCATTTAAAGTCACCACTAGCAAGAAGCCTAACCAGCCTTAGGAAAGGATCCAGTCGGTACTAGTGAGACTGATGTCCACAATCCACAGGTATTTCTGCTCCCGCCTGCACAGGCCAGGACTGTTCCAGAGAAGGAAGCATCTAAGTTTTTCAGTGGAAAGGAAAGTGCTGTCAGATAGTTTTGAGCAAGGGCTCCTACATTCCCTGAGTCATTTATAGTCGACGGGAGTTCTGACACAGCTCGGGGGGGTTACTGCGTGCTTGAAATGACCACAGGAAAGACAAAGTGGCTTTCTAGACAAAGGCACATTTAAAGTAAAGACAACAGATGAGAGTGTTAGAAACTTAGATATGGGAAGAAAGGGCCAAGGAATTTCTGACAAAAGTGAAGAATGATCAGTGTGTGTGTGGGGGCAGTGAGAGAAGAAGGAAGAGAACGAAAAGAAAAAGAAGAAGAGGTAGAGAAAAGGAGAGAAAATAGAGCATGAGAAGGAAATAGGGGAGGAGGAAAAAGTATAGCTCTGTGTGATTAAGGCTGCGTTTGAGGGACTGTACGCTTTTTGCTGGGGGCTTTCATTTCAGGTACTGAGGCAATGGAGGGAGCAGACTGAATGAATATCCAGAGATGCTGCCTGGAGCAGGGGTGGACATCCTGGGGCAGCAATGCTTGTGGTTTGTCGTGTGTCTCCGCGTCATAATGTCTATCCATTTGACTGCAGTTTGACCTCATCACTACTGAAATGTTGCAGGCTTGATTAATCCCAAATCCTATATCCTGATTGAAGAGTTGCTCAGTTGCTTATGATTTTTTTTCTGCATCGTTCAGATTCTAATTTCAGCTCTCACAACAATAATTCAAGCTACTGAAATATTTTTCAGGGCACTACACATTAGCTCAGAATAGTGTTCAACTGGGGACGTTACTCACAGGGAGAGGTAGATGTAAGCCATGAATGATTTAAAATGAAGAATGACTAAAAAATCCTCACTGTAAGTGGTGTAGAAAATCAGAGCACTATCTAATTTAATACCACGTGCAGATTATACACTAGGTAAATTAAGACCTAGTTATGAAGAAAATTCAAGTATATCCTTTTGTATAAATAGATCTGTGTCTATTTAATGAAAGGAAATATGGAGAACAAAATTCTTCATGAAGACTTAAGAACTTTTAGGAAAAATTTGAGAGTCACAGGAAGTAAAATGACAGAATTAAGAACACTGAAATTAAAATGGTGAAATAGCTCACACATAGAATGTACACTCATGTGTACATAATTTTGGAACTCAAATGTAACAGTTTGAATCAATGATACTTTCCAGTTTTGTGTGAGTTAATTTTTGGACAGAACAAGGCTCTGTATTTTTTATTTTTAAGGTGGATTCTTTGTGTGTTGTCCT
>PVIC010025451.1:0-25274 GCA_004025085.1 Thryonomys swinderianus
TGAGGGGAAGGAATAAATATGATACAGAAAGAAAATAAAAGAGCATGTATAAGGGGGGAGGAGGGGGGAGTGGGTAGGGATATGGGTAAAAATGAGAATTAACTTGTGGCATATACTGGTACAAATTTCCCAATGTTATATGTGATTTTGAGATGTATATAAATTGTACCAATAAAGAATTCAATTTAAAAAAAAAGTTTCAGGTAATATAATTTAGTGTGATGAATAACAGTACTAAAATCAAATTATTGGAATAACTAAAATTCAGTTATAAATAAATATTGTTGATAATAATGCAGAAGTGTTTGCTGCTCAGTATGTACAACTTTGTATTGCAAAATGATTTTTTGATCGGTGATGGACCATATATATGATAGTCATCTCAAAATGATATAGGGCAACAAGTAATCAAAACAGTGATCTTCAAGAGCCAAGGATTTAGCTCAGTGGTTCCAGTGCTTGCCTAGCAAGAGCAAGGTCCTGAGTTAGATCCCAGTAACCACATACAATAGTGGGCGTGGTGAGTCATGCACACCAGCAATCAGTATCACACATCCCCATGGCAGGCGTGATGGCTAATGCCTATAATCCCAGCACTCCAGAGGCAGAGGCAGGAGGATTGCTGAGTTCAAGGCTTGTCTGGACTACATAGTGAGCTCAAGGCCAGTCTGAACGGCAAAAAGAGACCTTATCTCAAAAAATAAAAAAAAATCATATAAGCAAAAATAATTCAAACATATGAAGTATTATAACTCCCAACCTGTGAGATATCTGAAACACAACTTCATGTTCTCTAAAATCTTAGAATGAATTCTAGAGAAAATGGAAGCTAAGAGCTGAAAAAAAATAATTATGAAAAATTCCTTCTGTCCAGTATAAACAGAAATGCCTACCAACCCTGCTTTTCAAAGGCATTTTATTGAGCAAAGGCATGAGGGATGGGTGCAAGGGGCAATAAAATTGCACAACCCACTGGAAAAGTAACAAGGTGGGACAAATCCGTGCTCAGCCAATTAGGTTACAAGGATAGTTACCAAGGCAATATTGATTAAATAGGGATCAAGTGGGACAACAAGTTTAGGGAGTTGATGTCTGTTTAAAATATAAATTACTGCTATTGGTTTCCATGGGAAGTAATAGCTCCTTTCTTTTTATAATGCTAACCAGTGAATTGTCTCAATTTGTTTTCCAGGTAGAGGGCCCAGCTTTTTCTACCTGCTTTATGATAATTTTTAACTAACTTAGGTATCTGAAGTGCCCCCCCCCCCAAGAAGTAACCCTAAATGAAGTTAAAGGAAAGAAGACATAAGTTGTCATCATTTAACTGTTTCCAGCTGAGTAAGGTCAGTGGGTGAGAGGCCAGACTTAGGGGCCCTCTCCAGGAAGCTAACTTAATGGGCCTCACGTGTGTTGCTGAATTGAACACAAATGAGCCTCAGATTGAAGGCACCTTGTGCTTTAGCATTTGCGAACCTTTTACAAGGTCAGTCAGGTGGATCCTGGAATAAAGAGTTGAGCACATTAGTCTCTGGTTCTATTTGTATTGACCACTTAGAGTTTGGCACTCTCTAGGCCAAAATAATTTTCTTTTGAGAAATTAGAACATGTACAAAGTAAATATGAGCACCAGAATGGAAGGGCAGTTTGGGGAGAGTCACAGTTACAAATGTTAGCTCCTAGACTCTTGCTGATGGAGGTTGTTACTAAGTCTGATATATTTGCATAAATCATATAGAAAACTGGGTTGCAAGGAATATCAAGGCTATATCTACCTAGGGTCTCACTATGCTCTGAAACAAGGTTTCACAATCTATGTATCATGTTATATTCAACTAAGTACTTCTATGTTGGAGATTATTACTGTGTATTTGAAAATGCATAGAAGCATCCTTGGCTTCTTCTTATTAAATGCAGGTAGTTAGCATGTTTTCCCAGGGCATGACAATTAACAGTAAAACAATGAAACTTTGCAAATGTTTCCAGAGGAAATAACATATGCCGAGTAAAATGTTTTTTCTGAAGTAACAGAATAACTAGAATGTGCAACTCACATCATCCTAATTCCTGCAGTTAGGCAAAGAATGATGCTATGGAAAAAGAAAGATACCAAATTTTTTGTTTTGTGTTTTCTTTCATAACTTTCAGAACAAATTTATTTCCCCTTGGCTAAGAACATATACTGTACCATAAAAGGAAATGCTTATAAACATGGCAAAATTTTACTTTCATGGACTAGGTAGGAAACTTACCATGGGAAATATAGAATTCAAAAGAGTAAGTGTATCACATCTACTGATTGACCTATGCTGAATCAAATGTAAAATTAATTTCATTCTTTCTGATGTGGATTTCTACCTTTCTTGATACCTTTGTTAACAAGACTATACTTTCCCTTTGGAGAATCCTTGAGACCCTTGTAGAAGTTCAGTTGACTATATTTCCTTGAGTCTGTTTCTGGATTGTCTACATAAAAAAAAAAAATTCTCTATGCACCTTCTTTTAGGAAAAATCATGTATGCAATGAAAGTAACTATTCTTTCTCAAGTTTGCCATACCATTTAGAGCCATTTGTAGTTCAACATTTTTTAATTGAATTCTTTATTGGTACAATTTATATACATCTGATACTCACACGTAACATTGGGGAATTTGTACCAATATATGACAAAAGTTAATTCTTATTTTTACCCATATACCTACCCACCTACACATCCCACCCCCTATATACATGCTCTTTTATTTTCTTTCAGAATCATATTTATTCCTTCCCCTCATTACATCTCCACACCAAATTTCCCTTGGAAATTTCCCATTCGACAAAGACCATCATACTTTCTAGAGCTCACTTGTATCTACAGGTGCTCATATCAATGAGAAGATCTGGTATTTACCTATCTGTGATCTATGTACTATTCTGCCATAAAGAATGACAAGATTGATTCATTTACATGAAAATGAATACACCTGGAGGACATGCTTAAACATTTTTGAGAATTTTTTTTCTATCTTGTATTAGCATTAGTATTTAGAAGAGGTAGTTTTATAACAGGGATGTTGTCTTCCAGTCCAGAGCGTGTCACTGCACATTCTTTCCATCATTTTGGCACTGATTTATTGTTTTCAGTTCATGTCTGTATCTCCTAAGTTTACTATTGGATATTTTATTATTTCTGATATTACAAAACAACTCAAAGTTGTATAAAAACTTAAAAAGAAGACCTGAAATCATAAAACTCCTGGCAGGACATAAAAAAAAAAAATCCTTGGGCTGGAAATTTAGCTCACTGGTTCCGGCGCCTGCCTCGCAAGCTCAAGGTCCTGAGTTTGATCCCCGGTAACCACATACAATGCTGGGCGTGGTTACTCAGGCCCACCAGCCATCAATACCACATACCACAGTGCCGGGCATGGTGGCCCATGCCTGTAATCCCAGCACTTGGGAGGCAGAGACAGAAGGATTGCTGAGTTCGAGGCTTGCCTGGACTAAACGGTGAGCTCAGGGCCAGCCTGAACTAGAGTGAGACCCTGTCTCAAAAAAACAAAACAAACAAACAAACAAACAAAAAAACCTTTCCAGATATCATTCCAGGTGATTACTGTTTGGATATGTCATCAAAAACACAAGAAAACAAATAAAACATTAACCAAAGGACTAGATCAAACTGAAAAGATTTTGCATAGTAAAGGCAATAGTCAACAAAGTTCAAGCATGAGTGACAAAAGTGGAGAAAATATTTGAAGACCAGGTATCTGGTAAATGGTTAGTAAACTAAAAAGCAAAATGGAAAATGTCAACAAAAAAATTAAAACATTATAAATTAAGATTAATTGAAATTTTTTTCAAAATAACATTCAAGTGGGAAACAGGTATATTAAAAATAATTCTAACTCCATCATAAAAATGCAAATCAATTTATAGTAGTAGTGAATGCCCTAGACCTTAAAGCAGAAATTGTGATAAAAGTGCAAATCTGAGAATTTTCTTTCTTAAGTCTTTTGACAGCTAAACCTATCCTCTTTTCTTTATACTTTTTATAGCAATTGAAAAAGGTGCAGGAAATACAAATAATTAGAGAATGTACTAGTGTTACATAAAATATTACCACTTTTTATCTTTATCCAATAAAATACAGCCAAAGTAAATAAAAGAAAAAGTGAATTGGGGCCACTATTGAAAATTATTTTTCCGGTTCTTCAAAAATATTACTGATTGAAGTGTTTTACATGATAATTACTTCTAACAAATTAGAGTTGAATTTCAGTAATGATGTTCCAACCTGGTCATTTATGGCAGCAATGTCTTGTCCTTAGAGATTCTTATCAGCAGGTTTGGTTTGAAACCTTGAATTCTGTATTTTTAACAAACATACTAAATGTTCTGATGCAGGGTGCTATAGTATTTAAAAGTGTAACAATAGAAAATGAACAAGTTTTAAAAGAACAGGAAGGTTTTCCTGTGTATAATTTCTAAAATGCTTAACTCCATGATGAACTTAAATCTGAATCAGGAGACTTAAAAAGTCACTGCATATATTAAAAGATACATGAATTGTTCACTGTCATGATTATTTGAAGAATAAACTTGACTAGATTTAGTGATTGAATAATATGCGTTGTTCCTAGGTATGTTGTTGAAGGTATATACTTGATCAGTTACTTTCCCATTGCTAGAACAAAATATCCAACACCAGCAATTTGAAGGAGTGATTCGTTTTGACTGCAGTTTGAGTGAATTAAGCTCATGGCTGGTCAGTTCCAAGACAGAAATTGTATAGTGCAAGAGCCTGACAGAGGAAGGCTTGCATCATGGAACTTCCCAGAAAGCAGGGAGAGAAGTTGTGGCTATGAATATACCCTTCCAAGTCATGCCTCTAGTGACTTGCCTCTTGTGACCAAGGTCCATGTCAAACACATGAGACTATTAGGGGGTATTTTATATCTCAAACATAATAAAATATTTCTGAGAGAGATTTGTCTGTGAGTCAGTGAGTGGATTAGGTAATGTTTAAGATAACCTCTGGGTGAAGTCCTTGATGGGTCAAAAAAGGAGACAAAAGGAAAATTCACCTCTCTGTCTTTCTGTTTCTCTGACTGTCTCTCTCTGTCTCTGTCTGTCTGTCTCTCTTTGTCTGTCTGTCTCATCTTGGAGATTCCTCTTCCACCTTTGGCTTTAGAACCTGAAAAACACAGCCTATGAAATTTAAGACTTGCACCAGGAACCCTTCTGAGTTCTAATAATTTTGGTCTCAGACTTAGTTATGAAATCAAATTACCTGATTCAGAAGGTTTTTTTTTTTTGTTTTGTTTTGTTTTGTTTTGTTTTGTTTTGTTTTGTTTTGTTTTACTTTGTCTGAGCCATTCCACAGTTGTAAGTCTGAAGGGTACAAATGTCCTATTATGGAATTTGTTAACCTCCATAGTTACTTGAGACATTTCCCCTTTAAATTATCTTTTGTTATTCATTATTTTTCTTTCCATTTGTTTTTTTTTCTGGTTTTGTTCTCTCTATCTCTGTCTCTGTCTCTCTGTCTCTCTGTCTCTCTGTCTCTCTGTCTCTCTCTCTCTCTCTCTCTCTCTCTCTCTCTCTCTGGTACTGGGGATTGAACTCTGGTCTGTGCTTCCAAGTTAGGTACGGTACCACTTAAGCTAAATCTCCAGCCCAATTTTGTCCTCTTTTTATAAAACTCTAACTCACAAATTAAAAATATCTCAAATTCAATTTCTTATGAAGGTTAAAGTAGATTTTAATAATTTTGAGTGGTTGTTTATAAAACCTTAGCCAAGTGATGAAGGAGGGGAAGATAAATTTGTGAAGGTAATGGAACTTATAAAACCAAGATTTGTTTGACCAATAAAATATGTATAAATTTCAATCAAAATATACTTTCTAGTAACTGTTAATCAGAACTACTATAAAAACAACTCCTGAAAGTTGAAAAGTGGTAATGGCTTAGTGGGATGTGTTTTATTTACTTACAGATGTCTCTATACCTGACATATTTTTTTCAAAGTGAACTTACTGTGTCAACTTGAGTAAGAAATTCCTAATTAAATTGAATCGGAGTAGTTATTGGTGTGGAGGAGAGGATTTACTGAAGTCGAAATACCCATCCTGAGCCTGAGTGATAGCGACTGACAGGCTTGTCACCTGAATGGAGTAAAATGAAAACAACAGACCAAGGCTTGCTTCAGAGGAGCACCAGTCTTCACCTTCACTTTGGATGAAAGCACCTTTTTTCCTCCTGCTGTGAGTGCCAATGGGAGGCTAAAACAAGCTTCGGGTTTTCAGCTGGATTCTTCACAACTCTGTGGTACAGATAACCCCTTTCTACTGTTCTACATCTGACACCACGGACAGTCATTGAAAACCAATCTTGCAAATTTTACTTATCTATGTATCTTAAATTAAATCTATTTCCCTGTAAGCACTTACTGATACATAATTTGACAAAAGGTATTGAGTTGATAAATTATTTCTGAAAAGTACTTGGCTATCCCTAAGCAGTGGATTAGGAAATATCTGGTATTTAGCACATATTCAAAGTAACCTGTTATGGAGACACATTTATCTTCAGAATGAAACGTGGTATTAAATGAAAGTAAACACCAGAGAGAAAATATATTTATAAATGGTTTTCCATTTGTTTAAAAAATGTTTTTATTAGTACAAATTTGCACTACATGTTTATGTTCACTGTGGGGAGTTGGTACATGTACATAATAGATCTTAATTCTGTGTTCCTTTCCCTATCCTCCCTCCTCTGTCCATCGGTAGATCCCCTTCCCATTTGCAAAAGATATATCTCCATGTTTTCTTTTCTTTTTGTTTTTCTTATTAATTTATTTATATTTTAGAATTGTCCTAGAAGAGAAATCATGTGATATATAAGCCAGTGTGTTTCATTTGTTTCACCTAACATTAAACTTTCAAGGTGTATCTATTTTTTTCAAGTGATTCAAGTATATCCCTCTTTATAGAAAAACTTCATAATGTGTATGTGTTTTTTTATCTATCCAATTTTTAATAAGTATAGGCTGCTTCTAAGACTTATCTATTATAATTTATGTTGTACATATTCATGTTTGTGTAACACTGTAATATGAAGTCTTTAACCATTTCAGAAAAAAAATATCTAGAAATAGGAGTTCTGGGTCAATTGGAGTTTCCACATTTGGTCTTTTCACAAAATTTCACACTAATTCCCATAGTAGTTATACTAGTTTACATTCCCACAGAAAATGTAGAAGCGTTTCTTTTCTTAAAAGGCATTTGTCATTTGATTTATTTTCTGGAGCAAGATAAAATAACAATGTAGTTTTAATTTTCATGTCCAGTAAATGGGAATATTTGTTCATATACTTATGGTCCACTGGTATTTTTCTGAGAAGTGTTTATTCATTTTAATTGCTCCTTAATTTGAATTAGACCTCTAATTTGGGATGTCTAGCTTTTCAACATTTTCATGTATTCTAGGTATTAATCATCTGACTGAGAAAAACTAGTAAATATTTCCCATTTCAGATAATTGTATTACTAATTTGATACATAGATTTTCATTTATTTTTATTTTATTTTAGTTCATGGGGAAGAATATGAATCTAGATTCAATATATCACACGTGTCTGGGCACAACTTGCTAAAGAGACTATCTTCCTCCAGCGTATGTTTATCAAACACCAGGCTTATTGGAAAAGATCAGATGGCTGAATGTGCCTGAGGCTTTTTATATATCTTCTATTCTGTTCTATTTACCCACATGTCAGTCTTGTGCCAGTACTGTACTTTTATTATCACTATAGCTTTGTAATATAATGTGAAGTCTTGGATTATGATGTCTACTGCTTGACTCTTCCTGTGCAGAATTGTGTCCTACTTTGAATTTTTTATGGTACCATATAAATACTCGTATTGTTTTCTCTTATACTATGGGGAATGCTGTTGGCATGTTGAAGGGGATAACATTAAATCTATAGGAATTTTCACTAGTATGGTTATTTTGATAACATTTCTTCTTCCAATAGAGAAAAAGGAGTTGTCTTTTCATGTCTTGATGTCTGCTTCATTTCCATTCAGAATACTGTAGAGGTCTTTCACTTTCTTGGATAAATTAATGCATTAGTGTTTTTTCTTAATGTTATAATGAAAAGTATTGATTTCCTAGTTTATTTCTTGGAGTTGTTTGTATGTGTGTACAGGATCAATATTGGTTTCTGTGTGTTGACTTTGTACCCTGGTGCACTGCTAAATTTTGTTATCAATTCAAGGAGTCAACTGCTGGATATTTTTTGCATCTTTAATATAAAGGAACCTGTTTTCTGTGAATAAGAATGATTTGAGCTGGGAGTGGTGGCTCACGCCTGTAATCCCAGCACTCGGGAGGCAGAGACACGAGGATTGCTGAGTTTGTGGCGGCTTGCCTGGGCTACATAGTGAGCTCAGGGCCAGCCTGAACTACAAAGCGAGACCCTGTGTCAAAAAAAAAAAAAAAAAAAAAAAGAATGATTTGACTTATTTCCTGCACATGTTCTTTATTTTTTTTCACTTGTTTGTTTTGGCAAATCTTTCAAGTACAATATTGAACAGGAGGGGTGAAAGTGGATATCTTTGTCTTGTTACCTGTTATTAGAGGAAAAGTTTTTAGCTTTCTCCCAACCTAATATGATGTTGACAGTAGTTTTGTCATAAATGCTTTTATTAGGTTGATATTTCCTTCTCGGTTTTATTCTGCATTTTTATCATGAAGGGATTCTGGATTATGTCAAAGCATCTGATGAGATGATCATAGAATTTCTGCCCTTATTCAGTTAAGTAGTTTATTACCTTTACTTATTTCCATATGCATCCTTGTATTTTTGGAATGCAATGTAATTAGTCATAGTGTCTGATCTTTTTGAAGATTTACTGAATTATATTTTCCATAATGTTTTAGATAATTTTTGTGTCTATATTTGATGTAGAGCCCCCCTGAGGGAGCTAGAAATTCATAAATTGTATTTTCACATTAAAAGCCTGGATATGCCTATTAGCCCACAATACCTTTCCTGAAGAGTGAACAGTTGATGTGTGAAAAAGGAACAACTCCTCACACCACTGTTTGTAGTCAAGTTCTCAACGATCTGGGACACTGATGTCTTGGATAGCAAGACAATAGCACAACTAAGGATACCAGGCCTTATACAGAAAACTCTCATAGAGGTAAAAATCAGTCCATGAGAAGACATAAATTACTCATTAATCAATTATCTACTACAATATCTTTTTTTTTTTTTTTTTTTTTTTTTTTTTGCTTTTTGGAGACAGGGTCTCACTTTGTAGTTCAGGCTGGCCCTGAGCTCACTATGGTGCCCAGGCAAGCCGCCACGAACTCAGCAATCCTCCCGTCTCTGCCTCCCGAGTGCTGGGATTACAGGTGTGAGCCACCACGCCCAGCATTATATGTGGTAACCGGGGATCAAACTCAGGTCCTTGCGCTTGCGAGGCAGGCGCTGGAACCACTGAGCTAACCCTTCGGCCCTCTACTACAGTATCTTCCTCCCTTGTTGGTAGGACCCTGGCAATTTCAATGATCATCTCACTGTTCCCTGCACCACCCCTGGCCCTTTCTAGAACATGCATGATCGATAAATAAGTAGTGACAAGCTGGGCTGGAGATTTAGCTCAGTGTTTCCAGCACCTGTCTCACAAGCGCAAAGTCCTGAGTTTGATCCCCGTAACAACATACAATGCTGGGCGTGGTGACTCACACCCACCAGCAATCAATACCACATACCACAGTGCCAGGCGTGGTGGCTCACGCCTGTAATCCCAACACTCAGGAAGCAGAGACAAGAGGATTGCTGAGTTCCAGGCTTGCCTGGGCTACATAGTGAGCTCAGGGCCAGCCTGAACTACAAAGCGAGACACTGTCTCAAAAAAAAAAAAATAGTAGTGACAAGCTCCAGAAGAAAGTATCTTAGCCAGATAAGTCTTTGGCTATTTGGACCTCCCATTTATGCATTAAGATCTGGTCTTGATTTTGTCTGTCTGTTTGTTTAATCCATATCCCTTATCCTTGGTCATGTTTGTGATGTATAATGTTTGCAATCATGGGAGTCACTAAGTTGCTATACACAGTGTCTCAATTATTATTTTCCTTCACTTCCTCTCTTTTTTTGTCCTTTGTCTTCTGGACCCCTTAACATTTGCATTCACATCCACTAGCAACCAATACCACAGAGCCGGGCGTGGTGGCACACGCCTATAATCTCAGCACTCGGGAGGCAGAGGCAGGAGGCCTGCTGAGTTCGAGGCTTGCCTGGGCTCCATAGTGAGTTCAGGGCCAACCTGAACTACAAAGGGAGATCCTGTCTCAAAAAGGTTAAAAAAAAATAACCTTGAAAGAATAAACCTGTAAAGAGAAAATATCTATCTTGGCTCACAATTTCAGTGGTTTGTGTCCATGATTTTCTGGTCCCACTGACTTAAGAACAGGAAAGCGCACAATGGCAGCAGTGTGTGTCACAGAAAACCTGCTCACTTCATGAATAGGGAATAACAACAGAAGAGGAATAGGCAACAGTTCCTCTAGCTGCACCCAAGGGCATCCTTCAGCAAATGAGGGGCTCTTCCGTCTATCATTAGGAACACAGGCTGAGAACAAAGCAATTAACTCACTGTCCTTTCAATGATAATTATCTAAACTTTAATGTTCTGCCTTTAACTTCAAAAGCTCCTGTCCAATTTACAATGAAAAATTCATTTAGTACATCCACAAGAATCCTGGACCTGTTATTTCAATGAGTATTTATAAGGTGAAGGCCAATTTTTCTCTCAGAATAAAAACAAACTCTTAGATGTAAGAAAATATTAAAAGAAATATGTTACATACTAGAAGACCCAGTAGTGAAATAGGGACAGGTGAAAAGCTCTTCTTTGAAATTAAATAATGCAGATATAACAAGGAACTGGACTCAAGGGAGAACCAAATACATTGGGGCTGATACGAAATGTAAATTTTGTGTCCCGCATCAAGGACACGGCACGGAAGGAGACAGTGTCAGGTAAACTGTACGCTACACTTTTGCTTTTCCAGTCCATGTGACCACTCTCTCAAGCAAACTCTGTGTTCCCTCTGTAGCTTTCTACTGTTGGTGTGTTTCATGCAATTGGCATCTCTATCTTCCTGGGGCCTGAAAGGCAGCTGTCACACCAGCCTCACAGCAGCAGGCATGTTTCTGTGAGGGAATTGGTTGCCGAGCCACCAACCATATTTTTCTAACATGCAGGCATCTTTCTAGAATCTTTTTTTTTTTTCTTGAGACAGGGTCTCACTTTGTAGTTCAGGCTGGCCCTGAGCTCACTATGGTGCCCAGGCAAGCCGCCGCGAACTCAGCAATCCTCCTGTCTCTGCCTCCCGAGTGCTGGGATGACAGGCGTGAGCCACCACGCCCGGCATTTTAGTATGCGGTGTTGATTGTTGGTGGGCATGTCTCCACGCCCAGCATTATATGTGGTTACCGGGGATTGAACTCAGGACCTTGTGCTTGCGAGGCAGGCGCTGGAACCACTGAGACAACCCCCCGGCCCTCTTTCTAGAATCTTGATGGAAACTTCCATGAAGCCAGAACTGTTTCAGCATGGACACCTGATAAGTCAGCATCAGATGGATGACACATAGGCCTACCACAAGTACGAGCTCTACCATGACCAGCTTGAATGATATGTTTGTTGCCCTATGAGCTCCCTGACCCCTGAGTGTTGATAAATGATTCCAGCAGGCAGTTCTGAGTAAACATGTGGTACAAGACACTCAACAAACAAATAATCAAACAAACAAACAAAAAGCCCTTCCCTAAAAACTCTTTGAGACAAATTGATATTTGTATCAGATACCAGAATACCCATACCTGTGTTAATGCCTGAGTTGTTTTTGCATGATCTTTCTTTTTCTCCTAGTCTGAATCAATTGTCTTCTTTTATTTTTATTTGATTATTTTAGTTTAGTTTAGTTTAGTTTAGTTTAGTTTAGTTTAGTTTAGTTTAGTTTAGTTTATTTTGGTTTAGTTTAGTTTAGTTTATTATTTTTGAGACAGGGTCTCGCTTTGTAGTTCAGGCTGGCCCTGAGCTCACTATGTAACCCAGGCAAGCCTCAAGCTCAGCAATCCTCCTGTCTCTGCCTCCCAAGTGCTGGGATAACAGGCATGACCCATCATGCCTGGCACTGCGGTGTGTGGTATTGATTGCTGGTGTGTGTGAGTCACCACACCCAGCATTTTATGTGGTTAACTGGGGACCTTGCACTTGCGAGGCAGGCACCGGAAACACTGAGCTAAATCTCTGGCCCTATTTGGCTTCTTTTATTTTTTTAATTGAATTCTTTATTGGTACAATTTACAAACATCTCACAATCACACGTAACATTGGGAAATTTGTACCAATATATGACACAAGTTAATTCTCATTTTCCCCATATCCTCACCCACCCATACCTCCCTACCCCCTATATACATGCTCTTTTATTTTCTTTCAGAATCATATTTATTCCTTCCCCTCATCACATTTCCACACCAATTTTCCATTGGAAATTTCCCATTCTACAAAGACCGTCATACTTTCTAGAGCTCATTTGCATCTACAGGTGCTCATATCAATGAGAAGATCCGGTATTTACCTATCTGTGATCTATGTACTATTCTGCCATAAAGAATGACAAGAATGATTCATTTACGTGCAAATGGATACACCTGGAGGACACGCTAATGAGTGAAATCAATAGATCACAGATAGGCAAATACTGGATCTTCTCATTGATATGAGCATCTGTAGATGAAAATGAGCTCTAGAACGTATGGTGGTCCTAATTGGCTTCTTTTAATGGAACTAAGTTTATGGGAAACTACAGCTTTTCAATCTAAAAGTTTATAACTGTTCCTTTTTAAACCAAGGTATAAGTTGCCCAAATCTTTCTGCTCTGCTTCTTTCCCACACATTTTTCAGCCTAATCTAACTAAAAGCAGCCAGAAATAGCCATGCCTCAGCTGGATTTTCCTCACATTTCTGGGAGCGGATAAACTAGTCTGTCATCTTACAGCTCACTTCCTCACAACAATTCAGAATACGCATTGAAATCAACCCATTTGTTCGTTGTTAACTTTTCCTAGAGGCGGGGTCTATGCCAATTTTTAATCAAATCTGCACTGAAGTCTGAGTCTCACTGGTATTCCATACACCAGTGGTGGCAAAACTTTTATAGGCCAAGTCCTCAAACTGCAATGTAAAACTCACTTGTTTAACAAAAATGCCTACAATGCAATTAAAAGCTGAGTACGGAATGATATCATTTGTCTTCAAAGAAAAGCATAATAACAGAACTTTATGATACAACTAGCTTTTTGATCCAAAAAGGAAAGGTTTCCGTTGTGGTGTTTTCGCACAGTTACCGTGATCTTGGTTATCGTGCACGTGGTGAGAATCTGTCAAACCTTGGCCCCTGCGGCATCATTTTAAGAGCAGCACATATAGCACCCAGGTCATCTCTTAACTTGGAGTGAACCTGAAGCGCGAGCACTGCTGTGGGCTCTTTGCTAGCGCTGAAAGCTCTTAAAGGTCCTCCATCACTGTGCTAGTCTGTATCCTCTATCAGATTTGATATATCTCAAAGCCTAAGGCAGCTGCTTAGAGTCATAAGAGGGTCCAAAAAAAAAAAAAAAGGAAGAAAAGCAATCCTAGATGTTCTTATTGACTTAAAATTATTTGTTAGAGAATTTCACACTTTAGGAGTTTTATTTGCACAAACCTCAGCTGTGCTCCTTTGACACGCCTTCACACTCTATATTCTGAAGTGTTGCATGCGGGTCATATAATTTATTTTTCCATGTAGAGCTTTCTTAAATTTACAATAGCTACAGTTTCAGATTTTTCAACTCTAACCACTATAAGCAGGAAAATCAAGTTATTCAAATTTGGCTTCATCTGGACAAGTAGGAAAACACAAGCTTATCTCTATCTGATGGAACCGTAAAAATCTGTTACTAAAATCCTCCTTTGCAGCTGCTACACTGCTAGAAACTACCTTGTTAGATGTTCTGATGGCTTGTAGGATTATCTGCAAATGTAGAATTTCTGAATGCACGTTTAGCTTTGGAAAATATTTTAGCTGTCCTCTTTCAAGGTCTTTAAAAAAATCTAGGGGTTTCCCTCAAGAGTTTTGATATCATAAACAACCTTTCTGTTGTTTTCCTTACACCTTGTAGTTTTTTGTTTGTTTGTTTGTTCAGTACTTTGAAGTGTCATGTAAGATCTGTAAAACACATGAGGTTGTTAAATCAGGCCACATCAGTGATCTGTGGATATTCCTGCCCTTATTCATTCCTTAAAGTCTAATTTCACGCAAGCAGATCACAGATCTCTCCAGGACTCATCCACTGCTCAGCCACTGTACATTATTGTACATTAGTTAAGCATTATTTCATGCCTGAATCTCATCAAGAAGTATTTAAAAATGTTGAAAATTAAGATCAGGAGCCATGAAGCAATGGACCATGTTTGTGATATCTTTGAGGATATCATCTAAATTTTGCTGCTTCCCCTAGTACAAAGGGCTCCTCAGTGTGTAATACAATGAAATGGAATGACTGAATATTTTGCTTCTTTAACAAAGAGCTGTGTGATGTTGCCTCCACCATGCAAAAGTGCCCATTGTGCATAAATGGAACGATTGTTCTGGTTTTATGTCTTGTGACAAAAACAGCCTCCATCACAGCATATCTATCCCTTGTGTTATTCTAGAGAAATACATAAATTTCACCATCTCTTTTCTCATGATGTTACTCACAACATCACATAAAATGACTGCTAGCCTTGCACAGTTATTTACATCTGTACCTTTGTCTAACACATGCAATTGCAGGCTGTCTTCATTAGTCAGTGGTGAGCTGCTGAGAAACATTCCTTGTCATGTGCATGGCTTGGTCTTTAACAGTATTTCTGCTAAATGGCATCTCAGAGACGTGTTGATACTTTTATACTTGTTTGGGAAATCATGAAAAAGGGCATTTATCACAAACAAGATGGTTATTTTGATAAAATTTCTTTTGGAGCAGGGCTTAGATGTTTTCCTGTACGTGGCAAAATTTGAGAGTTGGCAGTTGTCAAATGATTTGTTTTAGAAAGATACTTGCAAAGCCTAAGATACTGAGAAAGAGATTTCTTCCATTTCTGTTCAAGAAAGCGGTTTTGGTTTCATCAACTTTGGCAGCTCTTTCACAGTTTGTGTGAAGGTGCCATCTGACACTCGTAATGCAGCACACACTTTCCCTGTACAGAACACACAATGCGATCCTACTGCATGCATTCACTCCAATAACGCTGTCTAGGCTACTTGGAGTGATCTCCCACTACCTGTTTCGAGTTTTTGCTTTTTTTTGCTGTGGTCATTTTTGGTGTGTAGGACTTGGAGTCTAAAAAAACTCAAAAAAATTAAGAAATGAGACTGTCAACACGAATCTATCCCTATACAAAAAATAGTTAACACTCGGGAGGCAGAGACAGGAGGATTGCTGAGTTCGAGGCTTGCCTGGGCTACACAATGAGCTCAGGGCCAGCTTGAACTATAAACTGAGACCCTGTCTCAAAAAAAAAGTTAACACTATTAATTAATAGAAAGAATAAGATATTCTCTGAATCAACAGTCTGAGAGCAGTGATTCTCAGCTGGAGTAACTCCTGAATTTTCTGTCCACCCGTGCAAGGAGATAATATTTTACAGACAACCACATTTGATTTTCTCTGAAAAAGGCTTCTGAGTGTATTTCCTACCTTATAAGGGCTTCTGCTAAATTCTCAACCAGCCCCAGCAAACACACACACACACACACACACCAAACACGTTTGTTTTAGCAAATTATTTACAAATACATATCATGTCTCAGAGTATAATATGCCTGGATGACAGCACAACTTTAAAAAAGAAAATCCAGTCTCCCAACTAGACCAGTTCTTTGTTAAGTCTTTGATACTGTTATAATTTTTTAATAAGAAAACTCAAAATTAAAATTTTGTTTTAATAAAACTGAATGCATAAAACCTCACAGCCAGTCTAAACAAATATATGTGTCATCTCCTTAGTAACACACTGATTAAACCTGAGAAAGCACAGGTGATTGTTCCTAGTGAATCATGGCTCATGACATCATTGGCTGGTGCCCATACTCCACTTTCAATATGCACATCACCCCTATGTGCATTCATATCCAATGCTGCATTGCTGGGGTAAACTGGCTCATGCGCCAACAGAGAAGGCTCTACATGGCCACTGAGGCATGTGTGCCACAGGTTTGGAACAGCTAACCTGTACCCTGTGCATTCTTATGACCATTATAGTCTTTTAGCCCTGCACTAGGGTTTTCCATTAAGATCTGCCTGCAATTTTCTACCTGTTTTCTAGGTTGATCTTCAAAACTGCCCCAAATTCATAACATAGAACATTTCCAAATGCTTTATTTAGCATACTTGCAGCAACCTCATTTCTCAGTACCAATTTTCTTTGTCAGTCATCTTGTCATTATTGTAAAAAATGCCTGAGGTAATCACTGGATAAAGAAAAGCCTATCGCTTTCCTTCATGATGAGGGGTTACGTTCCATGATTGATTAGCTTCATTGACTTTATTTCCATGTTGAAACATCATTTATTTTTGCAAGAACACGGTCAAACAAATTTCTTCACCTGTAAGACAAGGAGAAAGTAAGAGAAAGAACAAGACTTCGGCATTATGTTTTCCCTGGAATGAAGTTCTAAAAATAAACCCTACATATAAAAAGATTCAGTATTCCCAACCAAAAGCTAGGTATAAAGTCTTTAACATGTGACTCTGCAGGAGATTTTTTATACAATTAGTAGAAAGAATTTAATAAAAATGCCACATTGTGTGTATACAACAAAGAAGGTATATAATTGTCAAATAACATGAAAAGATTCAAATAAAATATGTATTTCAATGAAACATCACTTTTCAAATATGAAAAAACAAAAAAGAATATAAGCTAAGTGTTAGCACAGATATAGCAAATCTGAAATTTTCAGACATATTTGTGAAAATATAAAGTAGCACAGAAATTTTCAAAAGATTTTCAGGTTTTCCAAGGTAAGTATAAATGTACAACATGAGTGTGGTCTAATAATTATATTTTTATTAGTAGTCTGTAGTAAATGACAACTTCCTTCAATGCACTTTCGTGTAAATAAGATCTGAAAATGTCTTCTTTTTGTAACATTTGTTACATCTTTCTCTCCCCTCCATCTCTTGATTACATCCACATATGTAAAATATCTACTTTGCTATCTGCTGTTATCTTTTACTTTGTCCTTTATTTATATTTTGTGTTTCTCATATAAGAAAAAGCATAAGATATCAAAGCTTCTGTCTCTAATTAATTTCACTTAATATTATGGTCTCAAAGTGCTTCTATTTCCTTTAAAATTACTCATGACTATTCTTCTTTATTGTAAAAGAGTCTATAACTATTTAAAAATCCAATATAGTCTACCCATTCATCTGTTCATGACCATATGGACCTTATCAAGTTCTTGTGATTGTTAGTTGCGCTGCTATAAACAGGGGAATGTGCGAGCCTTACTATATAACATGATGTCTTTAAAACTTTCAACAAGACACCTAGAAGGGAAATAGCTAGGTCAAATGGAATTACTAGCTTCAGATTTTGAGGAATGTCCATACTGATTTCTGTAGTGGTTGTAATAATTTGCACTCATATCAACAGGAGAGAAAGAACTTTTACCCACAAACTCATCAGCATTTTATATTATTTAATATATTCATTTCTGGAATAAGGTCAAATCTCAGTATTATTTTAGTTTATATTTCTCTAAGGCCTGGGATGTTGATCATATTTCCATGGATTTTTTGGCTATTCCTGCTTTTAATGTTGTGACTATCCATTTCAGTTGTTCATTAATAGATTGAGTCATATAATTTGGGGATTTTAATTTACTTACTAGTATTTTAAGAAATATTTTGCAAAATATTCTCTGATTATGTAGGTTGTGTCTTCACTTGTTGATTGTTTCTTCTGGTCAGCAGAAGTTTTGAATTTTTTATAATCCCACTTGTTTATTTTTGGTCCATTTTCCTGTGGCCTTTGTTTTTCTGTTCAGAGAGTCCTTGTATATGACTATGTCTCTAAGAAATTTTACTTAGTTTGTCTTCCATCCCATTATGTTTTTAAGTTTCAGCATTCAGATCAATTTTGATTTTGGTTTAGAAGTACATGGTAAAAAACGTACTGATTGCTAGAGGGTGTGAGTCACCATGCCCAATATCGTATCATTGTATGTGGTTACCGGGATCGAACCAGGAACCTTGCACTTTTAGGAAGGCGGCAAAACAACTGAGCTATATCTCCAGCCCAATCAGCATCATTTCTTAAAGATACAGTGGAACCTTAACCTAATGAACTTGATCGGTTCTCAAGGGCTATTTGTAATTCACATTAGTTTTAAGTCAATCTACATGAGATCTGAATGTTTTCCTGTGTACATATTGTAGACAACAAGAGGCAGATGAATTTTCCAACTCAAGTTATTAATTTTCAGGCTGGTCATAACTTGAGTGTTCAGTGTACTATGCTTCTGCTAGCAAGTTTTAGATTCCTTTGTCAAAGATAAGGTAGTTGAATATGCCTGGAATTATTTCTGATTCTTTTATTCTGTTTCATTGATCCACTAGTTTTTTTTAATCCCTATAGTTTTTCAGTATAAATTAATATTACAGATTAAAGTGTCTATTACCTTGCAATTATCACCTAGGATACCTTTTGCTATTTTAGAACTCTTCTAGTTTCATATGAGTTTTAGGATTATTTTCTTTTTGTGAGGAATGCTATTGGTATTTTGACTAGAATTACATCAAGTCTGGGAAGTCCAGTTTTGAACATATGGCCATTTAAAAAATATTGGTTCTGCCTATTCAGGAAAAGGGGCTCCCATTCCATTTTCTTATATCCTCTTTGATATCATTTTAGTGAGTACTGTAATATTTTGTGGTAGAAGTCTTGGATTTCTCTGTTATGGTAATTGCTAAGTATCTATGCTTGATGCTACTGTGAAATTTATGTCCCTATTTTTCTCAATTAGTTTATTATTAGTGTACATAAATGCTATTGATTTTTGTGTATTGATTTTGTAACACGTTAAGCTATTGAATTTGGTTATTAGTTCTCAGGGTTTCGGTGAAAGATTTTGAGTATCCTGCATAGAAGACTATGTAAACTTCAAATAATGTTAATTTGAGTTCTTTTTTTCTAGACACATGCCTTTTAATTCTTTCTATGCCTGATTGCTCTAATTCTTCAAGAACTACATTCATTGATTTTTGTATTTTTTGTCTCAATTTCATTTATTTCTGCTCTTATCTTCATAATTGCTTTTCTTATACTAGCTTTCGATCTGGATTACTCTTGTTTTTTTTTAATGGCCTGTAGGGGTAACATAAAATTATTTATTTAACTTCACTATTTTTCTCTCATGTGGACATTCACACATATGTGTTTTCTTTTTAAGACAGGTTTCATTATGTCTGATATATTCTGACATATTGTTCTGGCATTATCAGACTCCTGTAATTTTCATTGTAGATGATTTTCACTTTCCTAGATCAGTTAATGCACAAGTATGTAATTTTTCTCAGTACTGTTGAGAGTGATTTTTTCTAACTTCTTTAGATTGATTATTACAGCAGGTTCATTATGAATTTGCAGCAACATGATTGGCTTTCGTGTATATTTTGAATGTGTTTACATTACTAAATTTGGTTATTAATTTTAATATTTTTGATGAAATTTTGTTGATCTATATGTGAAATGATGTTGGCAGTAACTTGGGTATCAATCGCTTTTATCAGATTAAGATAACATCCTTCTATGTCTATTTTCTGTAATGTTCTTATAATGGAAGGATTTTAGACTTTTCACAGATTTTCCTCCATTCGTTGAAAGGATCATGTGTTTTTTGTGGACGGTTCTGCTTATGTGATGTTTTACAATTATTGACTTTCATGTTGAACTATTATTTAATTTAGGGATGAAGCTAACTTATGGATGATGTGTGATCTTTTTGTTGATATTTTGCATTATGTTTTCCAGGATGGCTGAAGATGTTTGGATCTATATTAATATAAATGATTACCTTATAGTTCACCTTTTTTTGTTTGGATCTTGCTCTGATCTTGGGATAATCTTAATATTAGCTTCCAGTTATAAATTTTGGAGTTTTAGTCCCTTTCAATTCATTAAAATGTCTGAGGAATATTAGTAGTAAAATCGTCCTGCCATATTTTAGAATTGTGGAGTAATTGTCTGCACCCGGAGTTTTCTTAGTTGGTAGGGTATTTAATATTGCTTCAATTTCATTGTATGTTATTGCATTATACAGTATTTTACAGTCTTCTAGTTTTAATTTTCTTAATTCATATGTGTCTAATAATCTATTTCTGTCTTCTTAAAAGTCACTGACATACAGGTTTATGCAGTAGCTTTTAATAATATGTTTTTGGAAACAAGCAGTATTCAAAGTGATTTCATGTCTTTTTTAATTTCTATTTACAATGATTTCAGTTTTAGTCTCTTCAGTCAATCAGGTAAAGGTTTGACAATTTTGTTTATTCTTTTGAATAACCAACTATTTGATTCATTAATTCTTTTCAATGTTTCTGGTCTCAATTTCATGGATTTCTGATCTGATTTTCATAACATGATTTCTTGTACTAGTTTTGGGTCTTGAATATTTTTGTTTGTTTTTTGGGGACCTTGGGTACATCGTTAGGTGATTTATTTGGATTCTCTATTTTTCCAGTGTGAATACTCAAGACTATAAACTTCCCTCTCAGCACTGCAAAAATAAATAATCTAAATTAAGGATGCATATGATCAGACAGATCTATAACTAACACTATGGATAGCTTTCCAGATCTTATTATTGAACAAAGATTATTTTAGTATGATGCATACAATAATCTGGAACGTGGGTAAAACATACATTTTTTTTTTGAGACAGGGTCTCGCTTTGTAGTTCAGGCTGGCTCTGAGCTCACTATGTAGTCCAGGTAAGCCTCGAACTCAGCAATCCTCCTGCCTCTGCCTCCCCAGTGCTGGGATTACAGGCATGAGCCACCATGGCCGGAAAAACATACATATTGTAGTATATTTTATACTTCCTTGTAAAATTTGTATTGATAATGATGTAATACTTGAGGAAAGGACCATATGATGTTTAAAGGGGCCAAGAATAATTTGGAAAGGCAAAGTATTTTGAATTTATTTGTAGTATTTTAAATTTTTAATAATACAAGTGTTTTTAAATAAAATTTGGCCCATTAAAAATGTGATGGTAAGAAAAAAGAGAAACAAAACTTATGTACTTAGGGGGTGGGGAGTTGTGGTGTGGGTACAGGAATGGGAAAAAATGAGAATTACATTGTTTTATATACTGGTACAAATTCCCAGTATCAAGTGTGATCATGTTATAAAGTGTATATACAGTGTAACAATAAAGTAAAAATTTTTAAAAATCTATATCGAAGTATTGACAGTGGGAGTCCTCATCTTGTTCATGATTTTATAGTGAAACCTTTTTAGTTTTTGAGTATTTAGTATATGTTAGCAGGTAATTTGTCATAGACAGCTCTAATCACATTGAGATAAAGTTCATTCATTCCAGTTTCCTGTAATCTTTATTCAGGATTGGACGTTGGACATTATGAAATGCTTTTTCTGCACCTGTTGAGATGATCATGTGATTTCTGTCCTTTACTCCAGTTGCTATGGTGTATTACATTTATTGATTTGTATATGGTGAACAGTCCCTGCATCCTTGGGATGAATGCTGCTTAGGCACTGTGTAGACTCTTGTGAAGATTTGAGACCTTCTCTTTATCAGTACCTTATTGAGGGTTTTTGTGTTTATGTTCATTAGCGAGATTGGCCTACATTTCTCTGGGTTGAATCCTTCTCTGATTTTCATATCACATTAACGCTTGCTTCTAGGACATGAGTGATAAAAAAAACTGCCACATCTTTAAAATATCAGAGTAAAAAGCACCTGAAGTTAGTCTTCCACTAAAACAGTGACTAAGCTGCCAAAACCATAGTTGATTTCTTTGTAAAATTTTAGAATCTAAATAAACAGAGAAAATAGAGGCAGTTCCTACTATAAAGGAAATAGCAACATTTCTTTAAGAAACTATAGAAAAAATTATGATAGTGTAGTCCTGAATTTTTTTTTTGAGGCAGGGTCTTGCTTTTTAGTTCAGGTTGGCTCTGAGCTCACTAGGTAGCCCACGCAAACCTTGAACTCAGCAATCCTTCTCCTTCTTCCTCCCAAATGCTGGGATTACAGGTGTGAGCCACCAAGCCAGGCATTTGTGGTATGTGGTACTGATTGCCAGTGGGCATAAGTCAAAATGCTCACTACTGATGTATAACATTACAGGGATTGAACTAGGGACCTTGTGCTTGCTAGGCAGGTGCCAGAAACCTTGAGCTAAATCTCTGGCCAACAATCTAGTATTTTTACATTACTAGGAAAGCTGAGTACAACATTCTCTCCCATAAAAATTATTAATATATGAAATGATGAAAATGGTCCTTAAACTGATGTGAACATTACACAATACATACGTATATGGAGTTACCATAGTCCACCCCATATATAAGTATATTATATAATATCTCAACAAAAAAGAGGAAATATGACACACTTTTATATGTGCTTACCCTTCTCTATTTTTTTCACTTTGGTGGACCATATACTTTATGTGGATTGGTGATGCCTATTGGCTACTGTAAGATAATTTTTTTCTCAAAATATAGTGATCACACATTTTGAATTGTCTGGAGTTCTCCTGGGAAATAGATTCAGAAAATGATGCATGCTTTACCCCCTCCTATTTAGGGTGTTGTGCATTTTGATCAGCGTTTGATAAAAGTATTTAAAAACGTATACTACTTCTTGTGTCAGGAAAGCCACACCAGAAAACCCTAGCATTAGATTACAAAGACTGGATAGCATAGGCTGAAAGAATCTTGAAGTAATATAGCTTTGAAAAAAGCTGTGTGTGTGTGTGTGTGTGTGTGTGTGTGTGTCTGTCTGTCTGTCTTTCACTTGTGTTTTGTGACCTTTATATTGCTTTGCCAGAAAGCTTTAAAGAGGAATAAATTATGTTGGTTTAGTTTCAGTGATTTTAGTATATGATCAATTGATCTTATTTCTGTGAGACTGAGGTCAGACCTAACTTCATGACAGAAGTGTGTAGCAGAGAAAATCTTTTTATCTCACTGCAGCCAGGAAACATAGACTACAGGAAAAGGACCAGATTTGAGGAGATCAGAGATTATGTATTGTACCCAAGGTTATTTTCCCATAATCCACTCTTTTAAACTATGTCCTATTTTGTCTTTCTATCACTTCCTAATAATGCCATGAAGGACTGACCTTATCTAATGAACAATCCATTCCACAAAGTTAGTTTTGATGATCCAGAAAGTTTTGAAAAGTCCATCAGCAATGATCTCTTCAGGACAAGATATTTCAGAAAATATTCTACTGCAAACATGTAGTGATAAAATAAAAAAAATAAAAAGAAGACATTTAAAATCCAACTCATAAAATAACCAGGAAATGTGTAGCACATGGAGTTAGTACCTAGAGTTAAAATGTATACTCAAAAATTTTATAAAAGAACAGGCTCAAAACTGTGCTTTGTTTTGTTTTGTCTTGTTTTTGAGTCTATATTACCACAAGTCGTAGGGTAAAGAAAGTTAAATATTGGGCAACTTTACACTGAAGATGCACAAAACATCAATCTGTAGCACTAACACACATTTTATAAGTTCACAGGGAAAATTTTACTTAGTCACTGATTGAACAATGAGTTAAAAAGCAAATATTTTAGTAAGCCAACATGGTCAATAATGTAAATTTGAAAAAGCTATTTTGTAAAAGTGACTAGACAAATGGATGTCCACAGATCTCAAGAGTCAATGACAATAAACATTTTCAAGGAGAAAAGTCAGGTTTCTAGAAGAAGACATCTTAATTTCATTATTTCTTATTTTCAACAAAACAGAAGAAATACTAAAAAGAGAAAAAAATGATCTAATCTAAAAGAAAAAGAAAAAATAAGCTATTGATTATGAAACATATAAACTGAATTTCCTAAAGGAATTCTTCAGGTAAACTCTTTTTTTAATTGAATTCTTTATTGGTACAATTTATATACATCTCAAAATCACATATAACATTGGGAAATTTGTACCAGTATATGTCACAAGTTAATTCTCATTTTTACCCATATCACTACACATTCCCCACTCCTCCCCCCTTTATACATGCTCTTTTATTTTTTTCTGTATCATATTTATTCCTTCCCCTCATCACATTCCCATACTAAGCTTCCTACAGAAATATTCCACTCTATAAAAGCTGTCCTACTTTCTAGAACTCATTTGCATCTGCAGGTGTTCATGCCAAAGAGAAGATCCGGGAATTGTCTATCTGTGATCTATTGATTTCACTTATTAGTATATCCTCCAGGGGTCTCCATTTGCACCTAAATGGATCGATCTTGTCATTCTATATGGCAGAGTAATACTCCATTTTGTAAAAAACACATCTTCTTTATCCACTCTCCAGTTGATGGACATTTGGGTTGTTCCCAAGATAGAGCTATCACGAACTGAGCTGCTATGAACAAGGGTGTACATCTGTCTTTCAAATGTGAGTTTTTAAGTTCTTTTGGGTATATTCCCAGCAGGGGTATAGCAGGGTCAAATGGGACCAATAGTCCTAGTTTTCTGAGAAATCTCCACACAGATCTCCACAATGAATGCACAAGTCTGCAATCCCACCAAGAGTGGAGAAGGGTTCCTTTCTCCCCACAGCCACACCAGCATTTATCGTCGGTTGATTTTGTGATCGCAGCCATTCTTTGTGGAGTGAGATGAAATCTCAATGTTGTTTTCATTTTCATCTCTCGAATGACCAGAGATGTTGAGGATTTCCTCATGTTTCTTGGCTGCTTTGACTTCTGCCTCTGAGAAGTGTCTGTTCATTTCAGTTGCCCATTTTTGAATTGGGTCTTTAAACTTGGGGAGGCTGATCTGTTTGAGTTCTTTATATATTGTCGATAATAGCCCTTTGTCTGATACACAGCTAGTAAAGATTTTTTCCCATGTTGTTGGTTGTCTTCTAGCACTGCCAGCGACTTCTTTGGCTGTGCAGAAG
>PVIC010025452.1:0-25237 GCA_004025085.1 Thryonomys swinderianus
CGGCAGGCGCCGGAACCACTGAGCTAACTCTCCGGTCCATTATGTATATTTTTATAAAAATGTGTTATGTTGCCAGGCGTGGTGGCTCACGCCTGTAATCCCAGCACTCAGGAGGCAGACACAGGAGGATTGCTGAGTTCAAGGCTTGCCTGGGCTACATAGTGAGCTCAGGGCCAGCCTGAACTACAAAGCGAGACCCTGTCTCAAAAAAAAAAAGTGTTATTCTCATAATAAAATAAAGATGTTTATTTTTTGGGAAAAAGTAAGCATATTCTCCAGAGTAAATGCCAGCATTTAAATCTACTAAAATCCAAATAAACCCTAAAGTATACATTGTGAATATTTGTCTATACTGTTAAGTACTTTTGTACAGGCACAACTTCTGTTGCTGTTGTGGTGGGGGTACTGGGGATTGATCCCAGGACCATCACACTGAGATATAGTCCCATACCTTTGTATTTATTTATTTTTAAAATTTTTGAATCAGTTTCTTGATAAATTGCTGAATGGACCAGGCTGGACTGAGACTTGCGATCCTCCTGTCTCAGGCTCCTAGAGTACAGGGATCGCAGGCCTGCGTCGCCGTACCTGGCTGAAATGCATGGCTGTTACCAGCTCCATAGTAATTCACTTTCTTTTGCTTCAGTGTTTGGCTAGTGTAGTTCCCTCTTATCTGAGGTTTTGCTTTCCATGGTTTTGTTACCCAGTCAACTGTGGTCCAAAAATATTTCATGGAAAATTCCAGAAATAAACAATTCATACATTCTAAATTGCACACCATCCTGAGCAATGTGATGAAATCTCACACTGCCCTGCTTTGTCCCTCCTGGGACCAAGTTCAGTGTATCAGGTATCTGTCTGCCTATTAGCCACTTAGTAGCCATTCAGCTATCTGATCGGCTCTCTCTGTATCACAGGACTTGTGTTCAGTAATCTTTTTTTTACTTAATAGTGGCTCCAAAGCACAAGAATGATGACGTGAGCAATTCAGATACACCAGAAAGATGCGACAAAGCATTTTCTCTGAGAAAAAAGTAAAAGCTATCAATTCAGCAAGAAAAGAAAAATGTATGAAGACATTCCTAAGACTTATTATAAGAAAGAATTTTCTACCCATGACATTATGAAGAAGGAAAAAAAACATTCATGCTAATTTCTTGTCACATTTCACACCACAAAAGCCATAATCAAGGGGTAAAAGCTTGGTTAAGATGGAAACTGTGTTATTAAAGTGTAGGGTTTGGTACTTTTTGCTCTTTCAGAAGTCACTGGAAGTGTTGCAATGTCCAAGGTGTGGCTGAAATATATGATGAAGGTTGAAATTTTAAAAATGTATTATAATAAAAGACATATTCCCATTAAACGTCCCTCAAAACACTTCCCCTCATGTGGAACATACTTACCTCATTTTTCTTGTCACTTTCTGAAGCCCTTCTGAAGTCTTTAGCTACACTGCCATCCCAATTCAATGAACACGTTGACTTTTCACAGTTACCTGGGTGCAGAGCCAGAAGTTGCAAGCTGTCACGTCCAGTGGGGAAGGTGGATGCAGACACCATCAATCTGCCTTAATTTTCCTTATTGCCCATGGAAACATGTACAAAATGGGACTTCCAGAACGTCTATAGAACGTGGCAAACATGATGGGATATTGTGTTGGAAATGAGGGGGAAAGATTTTGAGGTGCATTAAGGAAATATATTTTTAAATGCTTTTATTTAAATACTATATTTTCTGATCAACCCTTATATCCTACATGGACAGGGAGGTGACTATATACATAACTCCTAGTGAGGGGATTCAGCCCAATGGGAGGTGCTTGCCTTGAGGGGCCTGAAGCCCTGATTTCTATCCTCAGCACCACACATAGAAGAGAAAAAAGTACATAAATCCAGACTCTGAGGAGAATCCTTGTAAAATTGTGTTTTCTAAATATTTCTGATTATTTTCTGAAACCAGAGCTCTCGCAAAGCAAAATGAGGGCTTTATGAAACTGAAAGAAGAGGTCTTAACTTTGAAGAATGTGACTCAGGAATGTCTTGATGCAGCCCATCTTGTTTATCTCTGTCTTTTGTCTCTGCATTTCCTCTGAAGTTCAGCAGGAGAGAGCACGTCTTTCTTCAGGGAACTGCCCATCTGATTCTATCTCAAGACCATCTTGATTTGGTCTGAGCTGAGCCTAAGTCAGAGATGGTGGTACCATGAGTGCTCTGGGGAAAGCGATGCTCTCTGCGTCACCTACTCCCTGGAGTAATGGTAAAGTGGATTCCAACAGATAGATCTGTGCGGACGGGGGGAGAGCATGGGCCCTGGAGGGAAGCCAGCCCCCATGAGCAAAATGGAGGAATAGCGCTCAAGCAGCAAAAAACATTGCAAATGCCTGGCCAAGAGAGACTTTACAGGTAGAAGAGGCAAGAAAAATTGTGGACCGTTCAGTTGACTGAAGTGACCATTTTCACAAACACTTCCCTGCAAATGAGAATCAAAAAGCCCCTGTGGTGGAGATGTGCTCCTGTCTTTATTGGATACTACCTGAAATGTCATGACTACTATACATTCAGCAGTTATTCCCACTGCCCATTTCTGTGGTTTTAAACTAGTTACTATCTTTAGTTCAAGATGTTGTTATTAAGACATTTCTTTTCAAGTGAAATAAATAGGTCAAGATGTGTAAATATCATATATTTTCTCTGGTATGAGAAACCTAAATGTGTTCTAGAATGCATGATTGATATTGTGAAATAGTAAATATTCAAAGGATAATGGAGCTTGGGGCAAATAATGAAGAAAGAAAAAAAATTGATGGTAAAAAAGGAAACAAGGCTTGTGTGTATAGAGGTGGGGGGTAGGGTGGGTCTGGGAGGGGGAAATATGAGAATTAAGTAGTGTCATATACTAGTACAAACTCTCAAAGTGGAGTGTAATTGTGATTTATATATAGACTGTACCAATAAAATGTACTAATAAAAGGACATTTCAACCTCACAACAACTACCTATAGGATAGGTATGAATATAAACTAAATCATAAAGACATGAGAGGAAACTACAGAGACATTCATTTCGCTCACTGGACAAACATTTAGTAGACACCTAGTGAAGCGGAGGTGATCTATGAGGCCTGGGATCCTGAAATAAACAAAAAAGCACTTGCCTCGTGGATTCGTGACAGACAAATGTGTGTGCACATCAGGTCAAGCGATGCGGGCTATATCATAAGCATTTCTGTGTCACATGACGCCGGTGGCACGAATCTCCTTGGAGTGAAGATCATGCAAGTTATGTGTAGCAGACCAGAAACTGGAACCCAGTACTTCTACTTTCCAGATAAGTGTTTCATTTATTCATTTTCTCCTGAGTTCACTATTTGGGAAGCGTTTGTTGAGACCTACTTCCACTGGATGGTGCTGTGCTGGCCTTTGCTGCTCTTGTCGCTATAAGTAAATTCAACTAGACCCTGTCTTGTCACTCTGGACAAAACGGAGTCATCAGAAAATCTCAAATACATGAAGTTCGTTCTTAGTTAAAACACTGTGGGCTGGAGATTTAGCTTAGTGGTTCCAGTGCCTGCCTCGCAAGCACAAGGTTCTGAGTTTGATCACAGTAACCACATACAATGCTGGGTGCAGTGACTCACGCCCACCAACAATCAATACCACATACCACAGTGCCGGGCTTGGTGGCTCACGCCTGTAATCCCAGCACTCAGGAGGCAGAGACAGGAGGACTGCTGAATTTGAGGCTTGCCTGGGCTCCATAGTGAGCTCAGGGCCAGCCTGAACTACAATGTGAGACCCTGTCTCAAAAAAACAAAACAAAAAAAGCACATCGTTTTGCTGGAAGTGACAGCACCGGCCTGTAGTGCCAGCTACTTGAGCAGCTGAGGCAAGAGGCCATTTAAGACTAGCTGGGAAACAGGATGAATCCTAGTCTCAAAACAAATCTAGGATATCTAGAGCAATTTGTGTCCGGTATTTACATTATTTTAAAGTTCTAGGCAAATCAACATTTGCCAGATGGAATTTTATCTTAATGGGAGCTTTCTATATATGTCCTTGAGTTAAGTAAGGAAAATAATTACCCTCTAATTTATTTGTTTTTTGAATGTGGATTTCGGAAGCTTAAAGAGAAAACCACTGGTACATTTCTCCCTATACTTAAAAACTTAAAATATCCCTAGGAAGAAAAGAAGACATCTTTAGCTCTATTTGGGAGGCCAGTTCAGGGGGTAGATTAGTAGAGTATATTATAATGGATGTTTTTTACAGAGAAGGACATAAAAGCTTTAACTAAAAGCCAGGCACAGAGCCACATGCTTTTAATTCCAGCACCAAGAGACAGGCTGAGGCAAGAAGATCACAAATTCAAATCCTATCTGGGGATCTTAGCAAGATCCTGTCTTAAAGCAAAGCAAAGCAAAGCAAAACAAACAAACAAAAGGCTGAAGATGTAGCTCAGTGACTGTGTAGCGTGCACCTGGGTTCAATTCCTATGGCTGCAAAAAAAAGAATTACTTAGGGCTGGGGATTTAGTTCAAGTGGCACCATGCCAACCTTGGAAGCACAAGGGCCTGAGTTCGATCCTCAGTACCGAAAAAAAAAAAAAGGAAAAAAATTAGCTAGACTTATGTCAGTGAAACTATCTTTCTGATATTTTCCCATCAGTTTTCTGTACAAGTGCCAAGCCTGGCTCACCCGTGCAGCTTTCTTCTGTCCCCATCCCCCGCCCTCTGCAGTTCTCTCTCCTCTGGGGCTCAGTAGTTGAGCAGCGTTGGGCTAGTGCTGTGGGCCCCAGGTTCACATCCAGAGCTGCATCTCAACTGGCCACCACTTGAGGACAATGATAATTTGTTCACAGGGTCCCGGAATACTGATCTCCTCTGGTAGACAGCACGCTAGCATCGGAGTCTACGTGACCTGCTACCCCAAAGGAAAAATCCTGGCTGAGACTGACAGAACAGTGGACAATGGCCACTCACCCTAGACCTCCCCTGGGGACCACCTAAGCTCCCCCAGCTCCAGCCGTGCCCAGCTCGCGCCCTCTGCTGACCTCTCCTGGAATCACATTCCTGCAATTCACTCTCCCTGAGCTTCCCATTTCCCTGACTTACCTCACTTCTCTGTGTCTGGTCTTCTCGTGCACGGGGCATACTTCACCTTGAAATGACTCACAGGAGTGATGTCGTACTGAGGCCCGGTGGTCCTGGCCAATGCTAGGGTAAGCTTGCAGAGTCAACCATGCATGTTCCGGTGAACGTGATGCACTTGCTAACTTGGCTTCCCCGTGTTCTGCCAAGACAGTAGGCTTCAGCAGCCTGGAAGAGACTAATCCATCTTCGCGTCTGGGGACACTCGCAGCAGTAATGCGTCACAACAGCCACGGTACAGACGGTCTTCTCACTGAGTGCACCCACGATCCCATTCTGCCTATTGAAGTCAGTGACTATGAGATGAGTCTCTCCTCCCTGTGACAGTGACTGGCCTCTGACTCACAGTGTCCTCTCCTTTCATTCACTCCTCTTCTCACTTGTTCATCGACTCTCTACTGACTAAACTCAAAAGTGAAGCCGGCCTTCAGACCCCTTCAGGTCCCCGGGACAGTCCTTCACGGTGGCTCAGGCAGACTCGTGTGGCTCTGCGAGTGCTGGGAACACCAGCAGGTGGACGCAGGACAGAGGGAGCTGTCCCTGTCCTTCTTGTCGCCTTTGGGGACAGCTCTAGCCTCTCCACCCCAGGCTGGCTTGCCAACACCACACGGTCCACACCTGAGCTGCCCCACAGCCAGGGCTACTGTGGACGTCAGACAGGTTTCCATCTCTGGCATCTGCGCTGCACGTAGTTTAGTCAATAGAGAGACCAGCTCTACAGAGAAAATGGAGAATTTCTATTTTAAGTCCTGGCTGTACTTTGGAACAAGATGGGGCTCAGAGGCTTTGCAGGATTCCCATGATCAGATGCAACAGGAGAAGGGGCTGCCATGGGGACCCCAGGGGCATTTGCCAGAGGGTGGGGGCCGCAGAGGAGGAGAAAATCCTGCAGCCCCTGTCCCGGCCCAGGGAACTGGCAGTCAGTCAGCCTCAAAGGCCAGTCCACGCCAGTAATCACCAAACACTAGTGGAGAGCCAGCAGTTTAAAAAATTGTGTCATGAGTAGTTAAGCATAGAAAAATAAATATCAAATGTTATCATCTAGATTAAACCTAAAAAGTTGATTTCAAAGAAGTATAGAATAGCTGGGCTCCAGTCCAGCTACTTGGGAGGCTGAGGCAAGAGGATGAAAGATTCAAAGCTAGCCTGTCTCAAAATAAACACAATACAATAAGATAAAAAGTCCTTGGGATGTCGTTCAGCATTTGCTAGGTTTAAGCCACAATGGGGGGGGGGTAGGGAATAGAATAGTGGTTACCAGAGTCTGGGGAGGGTGGGGGAGGGAGGGGTGGACAGTGTGGTCAGGAGGTGCAGGGCTAACGTCGGATAGGCAGAATAACTTCTCATGTTTTGGGTAACTATAGTTGATAATAATTAATTGAATAATTTGAAACAGTTTAACACAGAGGGTTTTGAATGTTTTCAACAGAAAGAGGTGATACTATCCCAATCACCTTGATCTGGCCATTACACATTGTACATCTAGCACATCACACCCATAAATACATACAATTACCTATCAATTACAAATACGTTTTAAAATATACTTAATATCCTCAAAGGAACAGAGGTATCCCTGATGTTCATGTCCAACTATGAAACAATAACAAGTAGACATATTTAATAAGGTGGAAAACTTTAATGAACAGAAAACAAAGACAATCTAAAACGGACACAAAACCAAACCAGAGCCAGTTAGTGGACTGGCTGCCACACACAGCCGTCTCTGCTGGTCTCTGGCTCTGCTGAGCATGAAGATGCAGTTTGTACCCTGCTCTCGGGCACCCCGCGAACACCTCCAACAAAGTCCGGGTCACGAGGAAGAACTCAACACCAAAATGCCCATCCAGGTATGAAATGCATCACGACTGTCTCTGACGGCTCTGCGCGCCAGCCAACGTGAAACTCTCCCGAAGCTGCCATGTGCCCCCAGGCTCCAGGGTGCTACGTGCTGGGTGCGCGGAGCGAGAGATCCCTTCAGTGAGAAGTAACCTGCCCTGTGTCTAAGCTTTTTTAGTTTGACACACATTTCCTCCTTATTTCCGCATTTTTATCAGTGCAAATTCATGACAGATTAATGGGTTTCATTTCAGCAGATTTGTGTGTGCTTATAACGTAATCACGATTCTTCGCCCACGTCAGCCTGACTGCCACCTCCTCACCACTTCTCCACCCGGGAGTGTTTCAGTGTGTATAACACAGTGTGACCGTGTTCATGGTTTCTGTTGTCTGCCCTTACACCCCTTTCCTTCTTGTTTAGATAGAAATCTCCCTTCTGCTTTTCTGTTGTCTTTTTCAGAGTCCACACATTAGGGAGAACATGTGACATTTGTCTTTCTAAATCTGGCTTATTTTGCCCAACATGATCGTTTGTTTTTCGGCAAATGACAAAATTTCAATCTTCTTTATGGCTGAATAATGCTCTGCTGCTTGTACTTACCACATTTTCTTTGAGCTTGAACATGAACACATGAAACTTGAAGATGAGCTGGAACACACAGAGCACCCGGGTTGAGTGATGGACTTGCCTTTCTCTAAGCTCCTGTGTGCACGAGGCCAGTTTTAGGATCTAGTGTCTTTTGGAGAAAGCTTTTTTAATATCATGTCGACACTTCTTTCAGTCTTGGCCGGCAGCCTCCCTCCCTCCCGGCCCACATTCCCACGGACACAGACGCAGGCCTGACTGGACCTGACCGGCCGGAACTGGAACCGGGGCAACGCCTCTGGAATGTGACTGACGGACAGATCACCTTCTATATTTGATCCCAAGAAACTTGGCAGATGAACCATTTTCAAAGCTGTGTTTGAATTTTCTCCTGTTCTGAAGCTGAGTCAAATAGAATGCTGAGTAAAATATTGTCCTTTGATTATGAGGCAAAATAGGAGAGGAGACCTTCAACTCCAGCTTTTCCCCTTCGTTCTTTCATTCAGTAGCACCAAATAAGCAATGCACTTGCCTCAGATTTGTCAAATACCTGCATTAATGTGCTGTTGAGACCAAAATCACTCCTTGATGAATGGGGAACAGTTATGTGACTGAACTGAAACAGTTTTAAAAGATTATTATGAAGATGTGGTTTTTTAATAAAATGCAGTATTACTCGGCCATAAAGAATGACAAGTTTCATTCATTTATGTACAAATGGATACACTTGGAAGACATGCTAATAAGTCAAATAAATAGATCACAGTTATGCAAATACCGGATCTTTTCTTTGGTATGAGAACCTGTAGACGTAAATGAGTTCTAGAACGTATGATAGTTTTTGTAAAATAGGAAATATCCAAAGAGAATTTGGTGTGGGAACGTAATGAGGGGAAAGTATGATTTGGAAAGAAAATGACAGAGCATGTATATAAGGGGTGGGGGCTGTGGGTGGGTAGGGATGTGGGTAAAAATGAGAATTAACTTGTGTCATATACAAATTCCCCAATGTTGTGTGTGATTGTGATCTATATATAAAATGTACCAATAAATAATTCAATTTTTTTTTTTGCTTTTTGAGACAGGGTCTCACTTTATAGTTCAGGCTGGCCCTGAGCTCACTATGGTGCCCGGGCAAGCCGCCGCGAACTCAGCAATCCTCCTGTCCCTGCCTCCCGAGTGCTGGGATTACAGGCGTGAGCCACTACGTCCGGCATTGTGGTATGCGGTGTTGATCGTTGGTGGGTGTGTCTCCACGCCCAGCATTATATGTGGCTACCAGGGATCGAACTCAGATCCTTGCGCTTGCAAGGCAGGCGCCGGAACCACTGAGCTAACCCTCCGGCCCAGGAGTTCAATTTTTTAAAAAAAGGTTATTATGCCTTGTTCTTCAAATAATTTTCTTTTGGAAAAATGCAGAGACTTGTTACTTTTTCAGCCAGTCGTGTTTCTTTATCTGATGTATGAAATTCTCTGACACTTCCTACCTTTGCTCTCATTTAAGGATCAATTTGGAAAAAGGTATTTATTGACTTAATTCTAGATCAAATATGTTTAAAGGTAATATTAAAAGAAAAAAAACCGAGACGCCATGTAGAAGAAGAAACAAGAAAAATCTATCAAAAATCTACACTTGCTTCACGGGCCTATACCACAACCGTGAGTGTGGTCCACCAAGACAGAAGTACATTCTACGGTAAGAAAAGAGTAACAGCTCTGTAATCAAAAATTGTGGGAAACTAGAAATATTTGGAGGCCCTTCTCTAGTTTAAGATCCAAATGTTAACCAGACTTTTGGAGCTGATTTTTACACAATTCTCTATTTCACATAATTAAAGTGAGAATGACCTACACACTTTTGAAAAACCATTTTTTCCTAAAATAAGTTAGCGTCTATTTTGAGGATACTGAAACACAAAACTCACACACACACAAAAGAAAGAATGAAAAGAAAAAGAAAAATGGGGACTGGGATGTAGCTCAGTGGTAGAGCATTTGCCTTCCATGTGTGAGGCCCTGAGTTTGATCCCTCTATGTCAGGAAAAAAAAAAAAGAGTAAAGTGTTTATCTCTGTAACTAATCTACAAAATCTGACCATTCTGACCTCCTTCCCCATGGTTCTAAGCAAATATATCTAAAAAATTTAGTTTTATTAATTTATTTTACAAACTGATCTTAACAGGGGGTTTAAGACTTCTTAAACTTTTTTTGCACATCTTCAAGTACGGAAATATAGTTCTATGTGCTAGTGTTGGAGTTGAAACCAAGAGGTACTGACCAAAGGGTGAGCTCCAATGTTTTGTTTGAATACCTCCATTAATAGTTTTCTTCCTTTTTTTGAGGGGGTGGACCAGGGACCAAACTCAAGACCTTGCACTCTTGAGACAAGAGCTAAAACCACTGAGCTACACTCCTGGCCCTTGTGAATGGTTTTCTTATAAAGTACCTTACTCACAGTTTTCTGTGTTTTCTGACCATGATTAAAATGGTGTATACCAGATTTCTGCTTCCTGAGAAGGTGTACTAGAGACATATATTGCCTTTCATCTAAAACAACTGAGAAATTCAAGTAAGGAAATAAAGGTTTTCAGACACTAGGCTTAGGCTGCCCAGAACAGCAACATCAAAAGAAGCACACAATGAGGTGAGATTCCCTAAATCCTGGTTCGGGCCTGAGGGAGGAGCCCCGGGCAGAGCTCAGTGGTTTCCCCAAACTGAGGTGCAGAGCTGAGAGTCTGAGGGGTCACAGTGGCTAGAGTTGGAAGAGGCAAGAGCTACATAGTCTGAGAATCCAGGAAGGCTGCAGAATCCCACTAACCCTTTAGCTGAGTGCTGATTAGTAGGGAAGGTGAGGACACTACTCAAAGCTTTAAAAAAAAAAAAAAAAAAAGAAAGAAAGAAAAGAAAACCAAAAGGCTTCTGTGGAAAGTGCCACACAAGAGGAGCAGAGGAAATAATCTCCTGAACTCACCTTGGTCCAGCCCTTGCAGAAACTTTAGAAGCATTAGGACTTCCAGGGGAATGTGCAGAAGAGTATTGCTTCAGAAGCATGAGAAAATCAGCTCTAGAAAGACTGCTCTATCTAACACTCGCTAAAACCAAGAAGAGACCTACAATTTTCCCAAGCAAATCTGCAGAGAGAAGAGCATAGAAGGATACAACACCCAAGATCTGCTTATCCAGAATGAATGACTGTTTATTTGCCTTCCAAGGCTTCTCTTCTTGACTGTCTTCATCTGATCTTACTGGCATGACCCCTTGGGGGCCAAACTGTACACATGGCCCAGCTCAGGGTACTCTGAGAACTATAAAGTTACAAGAGATAAAGTCACAAGTTAGTTTCCTTTTTTTACATTTCTATTTTTAAATATGCCTCACTTGAGATAAAATTAACTTTGTAATTTCTCTGACAGTCTTGCCTTTCTTGACTACTTAGGAAGTACTCTCATATTTTATATTTTGTCTTTTTCATCCACTTAAATATTTGTTAAGCTTCCAGTTAAAATTAAGATAAAACTGTTTCAGCTTAATTAAACAGTATAAATGCTTCAGGGCATAAATAAAGTCAGCCACTGTAGGATAAACTATTGCAAAAGAGAGAAAGAACAAAAAAAAAGGAAGGAAGGAAGGGAGGAAGAAAAGAAGGAAGGAAGATAATATGAATGTACTATTGAAGGACACATGGTTTCACTGTTGGATCCAACCTCCCTCAGGCCAATGTAGGGTCCTCCAGTTTTGTTTTCTAAAAAGATTCTTTACAGCTCAATATATGTGTTACTTGGCTGACTGAGGCAGCCTGTGATCTCTGTGCAAGGTTACCATCATGATTCACAACTTCTCTTCCTACAGAGTCTACACTGTATGAGGTTTCAACAAACATTCTCAGTTTCTACTATAACAAATTTCCTCCAGGGTTTCTAAGTTGGACAAGGTGACATTTTTGGTTCTGGATCTGCATAACTGAGTTATAATTTCACAACCCAGTGGCCAGAGAGCTAAGTGCTAAGTTTGAAGGAGATCCAGGGTCACCAAACTACATGCTCTATAAATTTATACATGAAAAAGGGTGTGCAGAGTTGGGGGTAGGTCACTGGCAAGCGTATCTATGGGTAGTGGTGCTCTGTTTTAATCTCTAGAATTAACATCTCAGGATTATGGGAACTGCTGAATGGGTGTTAGGAGGGAGAGTTTAGAAAAAATAGAATAGACCAATATGTATTAATATTCAAGTAATTCTTTCCAGGGGAGTTCCAAGACATGTGAATAGGTGTACTTAAAAAAAAAAGTTCCTATGTTAAATATGAGGGACCTGGCTTGAACAAAGTTAAGTAATTTTCTTATACTTGAAGAATTACTCATACTTTTATATGATGCTGTGAGCCAAAATTCTCTGGGATAAGCACATATGAAACAGAATGCCTAAAACTTATTTGGACACTTGGGGACAAAGCATTGGAAGAATCACTTTGCAGCTTCAGAAACATGAAGCTATTTCTTGATCCCAAGTAAGGGCTGGATACCAGGTAATCTCCCCAGCAGGGAAAAACAGTGGCAAATACTAGTTAGGGTCAAGCTTGGGACCAACATCCAGATTATTAGTGAATCAAAAAAACAAAGCAAAACAGGGGCTGGAGACTTAGCTCTGTGGTTCCAGCACCTGTCTAGCAAGCACAAGGTCCCTGGTTCGATCCCCTATAGCCACATACGATACTGGGTGTGGTGATTCACACCCACCAGCAATCGATAACACTTACTACAGTGCCAGCCATGGTGGCTCACTCCTGTAATCCCAGCATTTGGAAGGTAGAGGCAAAAGGATTGCTGAGTTCGAAACTTGCCTGGGCTACATAGTAAGCTCAGGGCCAGTCTGAACTACAAAGCAAGATCCTGTCTAAAAAAAAAAAAAAAGGCAAAAACAAGTTTCTGAATGTTATTTTCTCCTCTTCATGATTTTCTCTGTTAATATTAGATTGGTAAACATAAATATAATTCATTTGAGATTAACTTAAAATTAATGTTTAACATTTAAACAATGTTATCAGAACTTTAGTAGCAATATTTCTGTAACCATTAATAACAATCTCAAGTGCATCAGCTAACTAGGTTTTTGCAATGCCCATGTTTTCCACATATATCCCAAACACCCTAGACGAGTATTTTTATTTAAAACTTTACAACTTGAATGTGTTCTTCCTTATAATTCCTGTGCTTTGACTTCTTTTTTTTTTTTTCTGAGACAGGGTCTCGCTTTGTAGTTCAGGCTGGCCCTGAGCTCACTGTGTAGCCCAGGCAAGCCTTGAACTCAGCAATCCTCCTGCCTCTGCCTCCTGAGTGCTGGGATTACAGGCGTGAGCCACCACGCCTGGCATTTTATGTGGTTACTGGGATCGAACTCAGGGCATTGCGCTTGGGAGGCAGGCGCTGGAACCACTGAGGTAGATCTCCAGCCCTTGACTTCCTTTTAATAGTAGAAGAAAATAGTTGATCACATTTTGAATGGTCGCAGATTAGGGAAAGAGAATGGCTGCCTACGTCTATGATATGTCCCTTTTGACTCTGGTCACCAGCCCTCATCCTCATAGTAGGAAACAGAGAGAATCCTATAGCAGAGCTACATTCCTTTGTTGGGTGGTTTAATAAATATTAAACCTATATCTTTCCCAGTCTCAGGTTTTGCTTTTTTGGTTGTTTTTTTTTTTTTTTATCTCTGTGGTATCAGGGATCAAACTCAAGACCTTGCTTGCACTTGCCAGGCACGTGCGATGCCACTGAGCTACTACATCCCTGGCCCGAGTCTCAGTTTTTTTTTTTTTTACCAGATATGTCCATAAGATAGATGACAGACCCTTAGAAATAGGAAAAAGTTAAGTTACAACTTAAGAAAAACATCTGATAAAACTATCATTTCTTTTTTTTTTTGAGACAGGGTCTCGCTTTGTAGTTCAAGCTGGCTCTGAGCTCACTATGTAGTCCAGGCAAGACTCAAACTCAGCAATCCTCCTGTCTCTGCCTCCTGAGTGCTGGGATTACAGGCGTGCACCACCACACCCGGCACCATCTCTTTTATTTTTAAAAGAACTATTAAAATACACAAGTTTTCTACATTATTTGAACATTTAATTCCATTATTAGAGAGAATATTTTTTTTTGAGACAAGTTCTCTCTTATAGTTCAGGCTGGCTCTGAGCTTACCATGTAGCCCAGGCAAGCCTGAAACTCAGCAATCCTCCTGCCTCTGCCTCCTGAGTGCTGGGATTACAGGTGTGAGCCACCACGCCTGGCATTTTATGTGGTTACCGGGATCGAATTCAGGGCATTGCGCTTGCGAGGCAGGTGCTGGAACCACTGAGCTAAATCTCTGGCCCGAGAGAATTATTTTATAAACAAATTATTCACTAGTTGTGAAGTACAGTGCATATTAAAAACTGAGTCTCAGAATGACAATCTGATGCACGAAATGCTACATCACAGGACTCTATCCTAGGACACTCCCACCAGAGAAATTAATTACATGTCTATTATGTACCTATTTTGAGAGAAAAATTGGAGTGTAGGTGTGTATTCAGCAATAGAGTAAAATTAGACAGAGTTAAATTACTTATAGTATAATACAGTGTGATAATAGAAGGTCATCCAAATTATATTTATGAAGAATTTCATTAAGACAAGAAATCCTCAAGATGTTAAATTTCATGTACAATATAACCTCAACTGTGCATGCACATACACACATACACTTGCTCAAATATTTTGAATATTGGAAAGGAATATGATGGAGGATATTTTTCTTTATCATTTTTTCTGTTATTCACATGCTGGAGATACGATACATAGATGGGTAGATTTGGGATCAGAAAACGAAATACTCAAGTGTTCAACTGCACCTGCATGTGTTGTTCTGTCATTTGTAAAAGCCATTAGATGTGAATCTGTATGTAACGACTGATCACAGTTGCATTGTAAGGGACTTACTTACTACTGATTCAGTAAAGTTTCTGGGTTGTTTTGTTTTGTTTTGGGTGCTTGACCTCAGGGCCTCACGCATGCTAAGCCTTCACTTTATCACCGCTGCATCCCCAGACCTAACTGAAGGAGTTAAACGCATCATAGTAGTGACACATGCATATTGTCATTTATAGCAGCACAACTCATTATAGCTAAATCTTGTAACGAACCAGTCAGTCCATCAACAGATAAATGATTAAGAAAATGCTTTGTAATATAACTTGAAATTCAAGGTTGTAATGCCTTCCATTTTTCTCTTGTTTCCAAAAATTGCTTTTGCTCTTTTGGCTCCCTATGAGTTTTAGGATTTTTTTTCTAGTCCTGTGAAATACACTGTTCATATTTTGATGAGGATTGTTTAAATCTATATATCAGTTTTGGTAGAGTGTCCATTTTGACAATATTGGTTCTGCCTACTCAGAACAAAGGGAAGTCTTTTTCATCTTTGAATGTCCTCTTCAATCTCTTTTTTGAGACCCATATATATTATAGAGGATTTTACTTCCTGGGTTAGGTCAGTTTCTAAGTATATAGTTTTTTGAAGTTATTGTGAATGGTATTGTTTTAAATTTTTCTTTCTTGTTGGTTTGTCAGTATACAGGAATGCTCTTCAATTTTGTGAGTTCAATTTGTGCCCTGCTGTTTTCCTGAATTTGTTTATTAGCTGTAGGAGTATTTTGGTGGTGTTTTCTGAGTCATCTGTAAAGTATCATGTCATCTGCACCTAAGAATTGTTTGGCTTTTTCCTTTCCTACACATATCCCTTTTATTTCTTCCTCTTGCCTGATTCACACTGGCTATATCAGGATACCCTGTCTTGTTTCTTCTTCTCTAAGGTCCTGGTATAATTCTGCCTTAACTACCGAGCCCTGGAATTTTCTTTGGTTGATAGAGTTTTTACTACTGTCTCTATTTCATTGCCTGTTATTCATCTACTCAGAGTTTTAATAACTTTTGATTCAATTTTTGTGATTCATGTGTTTCTAGGGATTTCTCCACTTCTTTTAGGGTCTTCAATTTATTGGAATGTAAGTTTTTGAAGTACTTTTTTATAATCCTCAGAATTTTGTCAGTATCATTTATAATTTTTTTTATCCCTTCTGGTCACATTGATATGGATATTCTTTTCCTTTCTTGATAAGTTTGGCTAAATGTTTTTCAATTTTGTTTATTCTTTTAATGAACTAACTCTGATTCATTGATCCTTTGTATTTCTTTATTAATTTTTACATGGAATTTTATAATTTCTTTCCTATATTTTTATTTGGATTGTTCTTTTATTTTCTTTCCTGAGGACCTTAAGATGCATTATGGGGGGGCTGGAGGGTTAGCTCAGTGGTTCCGGCGCCTGCCTCGCAAGCGCAAGGTCCTGAGTTTGATCCCTGGTAACCACATATAATGCTGGGTGTGGAGACACGCCCACCAACAATCAACACCACATACCACAATGCCGGATGTGGTGGCTCACGCCTGTAATCCCAGCACTCGGGAGGCAGGGACAGGAGGATTGCTGAGTTCACGGCGGCTTGGCTGGGCACCATATGAGCTCAGGGCCAGCCTGAACTACAGAGCGAGACCCTGTCTCAAAAAGCAAAAAAAAAAAAAGATGCATTATGGGGTTGTTTATTTTGGTTCACTTAATTCCTTTCATGTATATACTCAAAGCTGTAAATAAACTTCCTTTTTTTTTTTTTTTTGAGATAGGGTCTCGCTTTGTAGTTCAGGCTGGCTCTGAGCTCACTATGTAGCCCAGGCAAGCCTTGAACTCAGCAATCCTCCTGCCTCTGCCTCCCAAGTGCTGGGATTACAGGCATGAGCCATCACACCCAGTACTGTGGTATGTGGTATTGATTGTTGGTGGGCATGAGTCTCCATGCCCAGCATTGTATGTGATTACCGGGGATCGAACTCAGAACCTTGCGCTTGTGAGGCAGGCGCCGGAACCACTGAGCTAACCCTTCGGCCCTTTTCTTTTCTTTTTTTTTTTTTTTTTTTTTTTTTTTTTGAGACAAGGTCTTGCTTTGTAGTTCAAACTGGCCCTGAGCTCACTATGTAGCCCAGGCAAGCCTCAAACTCAGCAATCCTCTTGCCTCTCCTCCTGAGTGCTGGGATTACAAACGTGAGCCACCATACCTGGTACTGTGGTGTGTGGTACTGATTACAGATGGGCATGAGTCACCATGCCCAGTATTGTTGTATGTGGTTACTGGGGATGGAAACAGGGAACTTGCACTTGTTAGGCAGGTGCCAAAACCACTGAACTAAATCTCCAGCCCAATAAACTTCCTTTTTAAATTTGCTTTGATTGTGTTTCACATAGATTTTGACAAGTTGTGGATGCATTATTCAATTCTAATAACTTTTTTATTTCTTCCCATGATCCATTGGTTACCAGTAGTGTATATTTTAGCCCACACACATTCTTGTAGTTCAATTATTTTTTTGGAGGTTGATTTCTAGCATCATTCCACTATAACTTGATAGTATGTAGGGAACTATTCCAATTGTGTATTTATTTGAACATGTTTTATGGTTTAAGATATCTCTTTTAGAAAAAGTTTCATGTGCTGGGAAAAACACGTATTCTATTTTTGTAGGATAAAATGCTCTGTAGATATCTGTTAAGTCCTTTTCTTCAGTGGTGTTCAACTCTGACACTTCTTTGCTATCACTTTTGTTTGATTAATCTATCTAATCATGAGAGTGGAATGTTGAAGTCTCTGCTATGATTTTTTTGTTTTTTTTGGTGTTTATCTGTTCTTTCCTGTTCTGTAGTTTTGGTTTTATGAAGTTGGGTGTGCCAACAAAGAGTGCATAAACATTTACAAATGTTATCTTTTCCTGTTGAGTTGTTCCCTTCAGATCTTCTTCTCTTCTGATCAGTCTTAAAAGTTTTAATTTTTATTGGTATATGTTTGCCATAAATAATTATTATATTCCTTCAGGGAATCTAATGTAAGAGAAACCATGTGACATTTTAGCTTGTCTATCTGCTTTATTTCACAGATAAGGTGGACTTCAAATCAAAGCTGAGCAGAAGCGATAAAGGTCCCTATGTATTGGTTAAGAAACAACTGAACAGGAAGAGATTACAATTCCAACTTCAAGAAACAAACACTATTGGACATAAAGGATCAGACAAACATCAACACAGTTATAGTGGGGGACTCAATACTCCACTGTCACAAGTAGATCAACTAGACAAAATACCAACAAAGAAATAGCAGAGTTGAACCAAATCTTGTTCCATCCACCAACCACAGAATACATATTCTTCCCAATAGCACACAGATCTTTTTCCAAAATAGATCACATACCAGGCCATAAAATCTGATTAAGTAACAACAAAACAAAACAAGATTATCCAATGCATAAGATCATAATATAGTGCAGTGAAACTAGAAATAAATGGCAAAAGAAACCATAGAACATATGAAAACTCATGGAATTTAGGGGACACAAAGAAAACAGCCCTAAAAAGGAAGCCTTGGAGCCGGGCATGGTGGCACACGCCTGTAATCCCAGCACTCGGGAGGCAGAGACAGGAGGATTGCTGAGTTTGAAGCTTACCTAGGCTACATAGTGAGCTCAGAGCCAGCCTGAACTACAAAGCGAGACCCTGTCTCAAAAAGGAAAAAAAAAAAAAAAGGAAGCCTTGGAAACTGTGAGAATATGAACTTCTATTTGTTTGGGGTTTTTTTGTTTGTTTTTTTGAGACAGGGTCTTGCTTTGTAGTTCAAACTGACCCTGAGCTCACTATGTAGCCCAGGCAAGCCTGAATTCAGCAATCCTCCTGCCTCTGCCTTCTGAGTGCTAGAATTACAGGTGTGAGCCACCATGCCTGGCACTGAATTTCTGTTTTTTAAATCACACAATCTGTGGTATTTTGTTACATCTCTGGAAAGGCCATAGGCAGGTACACAGAGGTGGAATTCCTATTTATGTTTGTATTCATGTAGGAATGTGGAACAGAGGAAGTGAAACAATGATGTAGCCTGGGGTGGGTGAGGACAGCTTGTGGGTGGATTGGTATTCTAGGTGGGAGGGAAGGCCTCTGATAAGACAAAGAAATGAGGCTGGTGGTGTAAGTATTGGGGACCTGATTCCAACTCAAGGATCGGCAAACACAAGGCAGGACAATGGAGGTCCTGGGTGAGAAGCTGGCATTGTGAGTGGAGAAAAGGGGGGTAAAGCTGAAGGGAAGCTGGCATGGGACAGGAGCAGCTGATCCAGGAGGGTCTTGGCTTGTGGCTAAGTGAGATGCAGTGTGCTTGGATGGCCAGTTTCAAGTGATAGAGAGTTGTTTATACTTTTCTGGGGGGCAGGTAACTGGGGATTAAACCCAAGGTTTTCACAATGAGGTATATCCCCAGTTTAGGAGGTTTTGTGTGTTTGTTTGTTTGGAGACAAGGTCCTGTTTAAATTGATAATTTGTGCCCCTTGGGCTTGAATTTGTAATCCTATCTTAGCCTCTAGAGTGCTGAGATTACTAGCATGTGCCATCACACCCAGTTTATGTTTTTTTTTTTTTTGAGACAGGGTCTCGCTTTGTAGTTCGGGCTGGCTCTGAGCTCACTGTGGAGCCCAGGCAAGCTTCGAACTCAGCAATCCTCCTGTCTCTGCCTCCAGAGTGCTGGGATTACAGGCGTGAGTCACCACGCCCGGCTTGATTTATGTTTCGAAAGGAGCCTATGGTCACTGTGTGGGGAATAAGGGAGGAAATTGGAGCCCAGTGTGGTATTGCAGGAGGAAGGTGGGGGACACCCAGGGAGACTCAGCCCTCCATTCACAGTCAAACCCGAGTCAGCAGGATTTGTGAATAGGTCAGATATGGGGTTCAAGAGAATGATAAACCAAAGGTTTGACCTCAGAACTAGAATTGCCATTTTTTGAGAGAATAAAGTTTTCATTCTTTAAAATTAAGTTAAATGCTTTGGGAAGAGATGAGATAAAGCCATGAAAAAGGAGCCAGTAGCTGTTAAGTCCCTAGGACATAGCCCAGATGTCAGTACTAAGGCCAGATCCAGCCTCTTACCTGTTTCTGTAATTAAGGTCTTTCTGGAACAGAACAACGGCTGTCTCGGTTACTTCCTCATTGCTGGGACAAAACACCTAACACATGGTAGAGATTTCAGTTCTAGTGAACTGGCTTAAAGGCAGGGTGGAATGGCAGAGAGGCATTGCAGAAAACAGTCTAGGGTGGGGGCAGGGGAAGCAGCAAGCAGGAAGCACTCCTTTTCTTTTTATCACATCCTCACTACAAAGTGGCTGGCGGCACACACACTCAGGATGTCCTCCCCATCATCCACACCCAGAACTACAAACAGTCAGTGAACTGATTAATTTATCACACACCCTTAGCCCATATTCATACACCTTAGGTCCAGCCTCCTCTGAAAAGTCACACCTATGAGCACATGAAGCTTTGGGTGAAAGTCTAGATGTAATGCATAACAATGTCATAATTTGCATATCACCTGTGGCTGTTTTTGCCCTAATAGTAGAGTGAATAAGCACCACAGAGGTCATACAGCCTCCAAAGCAAAATAGATTTATTACCTGGACCTTTATGGAAAAAAATTACCCACTTCTAAATTAGACAATTAGAAGGGATTTCAGATTTTTGTCTTCAGATATCCTTACCAGGGCTTTCATGTTATGTTCCAATTAAAGAAAGGAAAATTACAAATTTTGTATATATACTAGGATTCTCAGCTTTGACCAACTGCTGGTTCCAAGTGTGCTGAATGCAAGGATTTGTACGGGTCCAATGGGCCGTTGGTGAGCATCTTCCTTGACTTGGAGCCTCCTCAGGGGTCTAAGCAGGTGGCCTGGGATTTGGCCACCTTGTGCAGGACTTCCCTGTGCAGCTTCCTTTCTGGAGGTGGTTTTCTAGAGGCCTATGATGTGGTCAGCATTGCAGAGAATGTTATTCCCCCTTTTCAGGTGGAAACCTCATCTTCCTCAGCCCATCACAGATTCATTCTCCCAGCCCCCACTTTGCCCTCCAGGTGCTGCTCTGTGGACAACCTTGTCTTATACTGGAGATACATCCTATTGGGGTTCTTGGTCTCTTGGTTATGTGGGAGGCTAATTCTCTCCACCCATTAGTGTATGGATTCTGGCTACAATGGATACCTTGTTTCTCTGGCATCTCTTTGCCCAGCCATCTATACTCAGAAAAACATCTCATTAGCACTTTGGGGTCAGAAGTGGGTTCTTGGGTTTTGAGTCATTAAGGAAGGCCAATGTCAAGTACTTATCCAAGACTCTCTTTTCCACAGCGTCTGGATGTCATTTTTGCCTCATTCTCTCAAAACCACTTGGAGGTTGCTGTCCCTTGATGTCTTCTACAGCCCTCCCCACCCCACAGGTGTGCCAGGAACTCTCCCCCTGTGCTTTCTGTGTATCTGGGTTACCCTTATGGATTGGATCATCTTGTTGGTTTCCACTGATAGTGACAGGCTTCTAGAGACAGAGTCTTGATTTCCAGGCCTATGAAGTATATGCAGCTGGACCAAGTTGGCTCCCAAAGCAGGCACCTGCTCCTTGCTTTCTGGAAAAGCTCAGGTACACTGATGCATAGGTGCATGTATGGGGAGGGCTTGGTGGGTGGAGGGAGAGGACCATGAGAAATGAGAGGGAGAAAGGGGAGCTATGATCATGCTGACATGATACCCAAATACAATTAAGTAGTTAAGTTTCTCAGAGTGCCATCAAGATCAAAGGGCAGGAGGTCGCAAAGCCACCATCTGGTCACGTGGGTTATGTCAGATGAGCGAAGTTATCTTGGTGTTATCACAGAGTTGGGTAAACCTAACAAAAACTTGTGTGAGCTGAGCTGAAATCAAATGACTGAAATGCCACAAGTCTTAAACCGGCTCACAGAATGGTCCTTACACAATGTTTGTCTGTGTCAGAGTTTAGCATTATGTGTCTATTGGCAGGGTCCTGAGGATGCCCTGAGGAATACTCAAGGAGAGGAAGGCACAGTCTTTTTGTACTATTTCCACGGGCTTGGATTCTGGCCATGGGGCAGAAAGCCTGGCTGTCCTCACCCTCTCTTCTGGTCAGGGGCTTCCCCAGGATATCCTCTGTGGTCTGGGTGCAGTTGATAATTGGATTTCCAGGAGGCTCATGGCTGCAGGCACCGACACAGACAGAGGGCTAAATATTAAATGTTCTGGCTTCCTGGGGAAAAGCCACTGTCTCGATGTAGCAGAGGTAGTGAGGACTTCCAAGAATCTGATATATCAAGTCAATTATGATACACCAGACTTTAAACCCACCAGGGAAAAATTTAATCATTTTTTTAAAGAAAGAACAGACATTTGTCCTGGGGCAGGGGAGAGTGAGTAATAAGTAAATAATTTATATTGGATTCTAAATTTGCTGGGCAGCATCAGTGCAAGGTCTGTGCACAGCTTAGTTCAATAACTGTCAGATAACAGTGCAATCAAAGTCCTGATGTGCTTGGCAGCCGGGCAGCAGGCTCACGTGAAGTTTTGGTGCAAGTTCACAGACTTCTTCTCTGGAGGAAATGGCTGTTTTAAGCCAGTTTGGGGGCTTTTATCTGGACTTGTCCTGATCATTCTTTAGGACTCTGTGAATGTCTCTGTTTTGTTGTATGTCACACCAAGAAGGAAACAGACTTCATTTTTCCTAAGGGTGGAGAAATGGGTAGGTATGATGTTGGGGAAATCATCTTTTGAAACTGCATCTATCACCAGCTAGTATATGGTTATGTCCTAGGGTCACACACGGTGTTGGTTGGAATATGTATTTGCTTATAGGAATAATGCTATCAATGGGCTTGAGTTATGGGCCCAGCACAGAGACAGATCTGTATACACACGCTGTCTGTGGGCAGAGAGCTCATGTGTGCAGAAGGGCTGCTCGGATCCTGTGTCAGGATGCTGGGAGGGCTGTCGCTCGGGAAGCCACTCAACTGCAGAGCAAACAATCAGAGGGTCACTTTGAGGCATGTGCAACCTCAACTTCAGACACTCTGTTTATTCATGCAGCATTCCATATGTGTCCACAGTGTGCCAGGTGCAATTTTAGGACCTTCAGAAGCTGTCCAGGGAAGTGACATTTTGAAAATGAGACCCAGATAATAATTTAAATGGAGGTCTAGCCGGGCATGGTGGCTCACACCTGTAATACCAGCACTCGGGAGGCAGAGACAGGAGGATTGCTGAGTTCGAGGCTTGCCTGGGCTATATAGGGAGCTCAGGGCCAGCCTGAACTACAAAGTGAGACCCTGTCTCAAAAAAAAAAATTAAAAAATTAAATGGAGGTCTGAATCAGGAGGAAAATATTGGTGTACTATGAAGTTACACCAGAGTGGTAGAATCATACATAATGAGAAAAGTTTGTGACATCACTAATTGAACCCAGGGGCATTTTATCACTGAGCTAAGTCCCAAGTCCTTTCTATTTTTGGACAAGATCTTGCTAAATTATCCAAGTTGGGTTCAGATTTGACAATCCTCCTGGCAGCCTCCTGAGTCACTAGGGTTATAGATGAGTACCACGATGTATGTAAAACAGAACAGGTGTGTATGTGTGTGCATATGTGTATACATGTGCATGCATACACATCTCTTTGCACATGAACATACAAGGAAAAGTCTGGGAAGATCAATTTTAAACAGATCACCTTGTCTGTGAATTGCAGGAGGAGCCCTTGAGAGAACACGAACATGTTTGTAACTTTACATAGTTTTATGTTTGGATTTATTCTACAAGGAAGTTTCATTATATTTATTTTCATTGGTTATCTACTTTATTGATGTTGGCATGTGAATATATCAAATGGACCATTTTAATCTTTCCGATATTCAATAGCCTCCAGTACATTCACTTGCTGTGGAACCATCATTATTCTACTCTCAAACTCTTTGCATCTTGTAAAACTGAAACCCTCTCCCCATTAAACACCGACTCCTCATTCTCCTCTTACCCCATCTGACCTCTGAGATTCTAGTAATCGCTTTCAACTTCCTGTCTGTATGATTTCAACAATTCTATACATCCAAGACAAGTGCAATCATGAAGCATCTGTCCCTTGGTGAAGACATATTTCACGTGGCATAGTGTCAGGGTTCTCTAGTGCCTGAATTTCTTTTAAAAATTTCTTTTCAAAATCTTTAAAGTTAAAGGCTGAATCCCATTCCATTGTGTATATAAACCACAATTTGTTTACTCTCCCTTGGGTGGCTGCCACTCTGGCAGTTATAAATGGTGCTGCTGTGTATGCAAGTATGAAAATATCTCTTCAAGCCTTATTTTCAAGTTTCTAAGGATGTTGGTGGATACTGTGGGACTGTACTCTATGTTTGATTTTGGAGGAATAGCCATACTGTTTTTCACACAGGCTATACTATCTTACATTCCCACTAGAAGTCCAGAAGGGTTCTGAATTTTCCACATCATCACCAAAACTTGTGATTTTTTTTCTTTAAGAGAAAGTCTTAATGTGTATGAAGTGGTATCTATTATTTTTATAACTTTTAGCTATCTCATAAAAATTTTGGCAATTCTGAGGAGTTGAACCAAGAGCTTTACACCAGAAAGCTCACTTATCACTGAGTTAACTCCACAGACCATTTTTTTTTTTTTGAGACGGGGTCTCGCTTTGTAGTTCAGGCTGGCCCTGAGCTCACTATGGAGCTCAGGCAAGCCTCAAACTCAGCAATCCTCCTACCTCTGCCTCCCAAATGCTTGGGTTACAGGCGTAAGCCACCACTTCTGGCACTGTGTGGTACTGATTGCTGTGGGTGTGAGTTACCACACCCGGTATTGTTGTATGTTGTTACTGGGGATCAAACTCAGGACCTTGTGCTTGCTAGGCAGGTGCTAGAACCACTGAGCTAAATCTCCAGCCTGGATATAGCAATTTTTACACGTAATTCACAAGCAAAATCTTCACTTTCTACTGTTATGTAGAGGAGAAACTTTGTATGAATTATCTTGGTAGCTTTGTAAAATCCGTATTTTGTCACTTCAGCCAAGAAAGTTACATTATTTCCTTTATACTTTTTTTTTTTTTTTTTGAGACAGGGTCTTGCTTTGTAGTTCAGGCTGGCTCTGAGCTCACTATGTAGCCCAGGCAAGCCTGGAACTCAGCAATCCTCCTGCCTCGGCCTCCCGAGTGCTGGGATTACAGGCGTGAGCCACCACACCTGGCACTGTGGTATGTGGTATTGATTGCTGGTGGGCATGAGTTTCCACGCCCAACATTGTATGTGGTCACCAGGGATCGAACTCAGGACCTTGCACTTGCGAGGCAGGCACTGGAACCACGGAGCTAACCCTCCGGCCCTTCCTTTATACTTTTTTTAAAATTGAATTCTTTATTGGTACAATTTATATACATCTCAAAATCACATATAACATTGGGAAATTTGTACCAGTATATGCCACAAGTTAATTCTCATTTTTACCCATATCCCTACCCACTCCCCCTTTATACATGCTCTTTTATTTTCTTTCTGTATCATATTTATTCCTTCCCCTCATCACATTCCCACACCAAGTTTCCTATAGAAATATTCCACTCTATAAAAGCTGTCCTACTTTCTAGAACTCATTTGCATCTACAGGTGTTCATGCCAAAGAGAAGATCTGGATATTGTCTATCTGTGATCTATTGATTTC
>PVIC010025453.1:0-25277 GCA_004025085.1 Thryonomys swinderianus
CCCGTCTCTCTAGGAACCGGTAAGATCAAGGGCTCACATCTCCTGCGTCAGCTCAGGTTCCGGTCCTTCTTTCCCGCCTCTGTCACCAGGCGCGATGATTTCCTAGTTTCTACGGGAAGAAGGGCTCCCTGGTCAGTTCCCTGCAGGTGCAAAGTGCTCCCCACTGCATTCTGTCCCTATTGCTTCTGTCACAAGTGACAGGGTGGGAGGGGGAGGAGGGTCTCCAGGATGATCTCTGGCCATAAGGTGAGAGTTGGGACACTAGTGATCGTGCAGAGGAGGGAAGGTTCTTTCCCCAGGTTTTTCTGTCTGGCAGAGGAAGGATGAGGGGCTGTCATTTCCTCTGACAGGCACTGAAGCTCAGGTCCTTCCCTCTCAGCCCTGTCACCTGACAGTCATTTCCTACAGTGTGCATCGGTTCCCTGTGGATGCAAGCCCTGAGACCCACTCTGTTAGCTTCCTACTGCTGCTGTAACAAATTAGCACTGAGATAGTGCCATCAAACAGCATGAATCATTGTCTCATGCTTGTGCAGAGAGAAGGCTGACCCACACCTGGCTGGGTTGAAAACATGGCGGCAGCTGGGTAACATTTCTCTGATGCTCAGGGAAGACTCCTATTCTTGTCTTTCCAGCTTCTAGAACCTGCCTGCAGTCTTTGGCTTTTTCAAAACAAATGCACTGCAACTCTTTGCCCATTCTTCTATGGCAGCATCTCCCTATAATCAAGGCTGTAAATATGTTATCTTCCAGGTAGGATTCAATAAAGGATGTTATGAAACAGGGCTCACCTCAGTAATCCAGAAACCCACTACTGGAAACCATCATTGAATCTGACCCACAAAGCACCTCTTCCCAGTGATCCCATGTGTGTCATAGGCTCTATGGTTTAGGAAGTTAGCACATTCACTGCTCCACGACTCTGTATTTCCTTCACTGTACACACGACTTTTCACAGAGTCTTTCAGGGAGCAGCATTCAGCCTTTGCTCTCTGCAGAGCCCTCAGGTCAGAATCCCAGCCTTTCCTTTGGCTCTGCCTCACTGTGGGAGAAACAGAATGACAGGACCAAGATTGCAAAACAGGCAAAAAATAAGGAAGTTTCCATCTCTCTACGCAGCGGTCACTTCCTCAGCACAGCCAGCAATGAACTTTCCATCTTTATAAAGTAAAAAGAGCACAAAAGCTGACATGTTTCTGCATCCTGTTCTGTTTCAGAGTTCCTGGCCCTCAGGGTGGTGAGCGAGGACCAGGAGTGCGCTGGGTGGCTGGAGGTTTTCTACAACGGGACCTGGGGCGGTGTCTGCCGCACCCCCATGGAAGCCCTGACCTTGTCCGTGATCTGTAGACAGCTTGGCTGTGGGGACAGAGGGACTCTCAACTCACTGGTTCCTGCCAGGGATGGTTCTGGACCTCAGTGGGTGGATGGAATTCGGTGTCGGAAAACTGACGTCTCCCTCTGGCAGTGTCCTTCTGACCCTTGGAATCTCAGATCTTGCCGTCCAGGGAATGCAGCTTATATCACATGTACAGGTGACCTGCTGTCTATTTCTATGCATTTGTCCCACCTGTAGGTGACTATTAGAAAAACTTCATGTTTCCCTATATAAAGGCTGAGTTTTAGTGTGTCCCCAAATTGAATTTTGAATTTTAGATTATTTAGTCCATATATTCCTTCCCTGCACAGAGGCCAACTCAGCACCTGCACAGCTGTGCCCTCCCCAGGGAGGAGGCTGCGGACAAATGTGAGGAAATGTGTTCCATTCCGATCACTTAGAACGAGTGGCTGTGACCTACCTAGATTGTCTGTGTTGTTGGAATTCGTGTCTGTTTCTTATGGATTCAGTTGTGTTCTGTGCTGTTCTGGTCTGTGTCTCTGTGTCCTCTTGTGTGTCAGGGTGTTTGAGTTCTCTGGAACTCCCCTCAGCCGCTTGTGATTGTCCACTGGCAGACTTTTTCTTTGTTCTACTTGTTCTATTATCTGTATGGAATTGAAATTTTTCTTATCCTTGTAACTTTTATAATTGCCATTAAATCTTAATGAATTTTGAACACAAATAACTTTTGTTAGTTAGGTACCAATGATGTATTTTTTTGAATTGAATTCCTTATTGGTACATTTTATATCCAGTTCACTGTCACTCTGTCATATACAAACGATATTTTAATGCTTAGTGTTTATTACTTCAGAACAGTTCAGTACTATTCTCCTTTTAATCTGACAATCAAGAAGTGAAATGAATTTAGCAGAATTGACATGTCACCTCATTCATTCAATAAATGTCCACACCCCTTTTCATAGTATACATAGAAATCTCTCTGCACTGCCTTTCTGATGATAGTAACCGCTATGCTGCACAATGTCCTGACTCAGGCTCAAAGGAAAAGATACATATGAGGACGTTGCTCTAGTGGGCTTGATTATTGGTGGGTATATCATCTGTGCATATTTATGTTTATGTTGGTGTGGGAATGTGGAGAGTGTTCCCTACATCATTGAAATGAAAAACTAATTCTAAGTGGTGCTAAAAGATTCTAGTTTGTGAAGTCTCAGCAAGCAAACTGCTGGAAAATTTTAAAGGCTTCTCTCTACCACTGTCATCAGCACTGAGCTCAGGATGCAGAGATCACTGTTTGGGGAGGACCAGCCCCAGCCACTCCTGACCCAGTGCTTCCCACTCTCTGCTCCTCCAGGACCCAGACCCAAGAGCTGCCCCGACTCTGCACCCTGCACAGGTACCTGAGCCCCTCCTTCTCCCTACCCCAGGGCTCCCAGGGGCTCCTTCCCTCCCCCAGGGCGGTAAGAGGAGGCGCTGCTGCCTTTCCAGACAGAGAGAAGCTGCGGCTCAGGGGAGGAGACAGCGAGTGCTCAGGGCGCGTGGAGGTGTGGCACGAAGGCTCCTGGGGCACAGTGTGCGATGACTCCTGGGGCCTGGCAGAGGCCGAGGTGGTGTGTCGGCAGCTGGGCTGTGGTCCTGCCCTGGACGCCCCACGGAAGGCTGCATTTGGACCCGGAGATGGAAGCATCTGGCTGGATGAGGTGCAGTGCAGAGGCGGGGAGTCCTCCCTGTGGGCCTGTGCCAGGGCTCCCTGGGGACAGAGCGACTGCAAGCACGAGGAGGACGCGGGTGTGAGGTGCTCAGGTGAGTGGCGGGGACAGGGTTTGGGGCTGGGGCTGCAGGGGTGTGTGTATCCAAGGCTGCCATCTGACTTCCACCATGGTCCTGGAGAGGCTGTGCCCTGAGCTCCTGGCACCTGAGAGAGAACCATGTGCAGTGACGGTGACTGTCCAGCTAACACAGTGCAGTGATTCTGCTTTTCTCCTTTTCTCTCCAGGTGAAAGGGCTACAGTTCCTCCCATCACTAGAAGTAAGTGTCCATCTGCCATGAGCCAGGCATACAGATCTGCACTATGGGAAAACCTACATACTTCTGCAGGCTATAGAAGTAACCATAACATTTCTTGCATTGTAGCAGCCCCTGGGTTCCCAAAGCTAACAGGAATCCACTCCAGAAAGATCCCCATGGTAGAAGACAGAATTTTGACCTTCTTTAAAGACTCATGGCCTCTTTTCCTTCACAGGCGTCAGTTCACTCTCAGCACGTGTTCCGGATTTCTTTTCTTTACCTATGATCCTCTGCATCATCCTGGGATCCCTGCTCTTCCTGGTTCTCATCATCCTGGGGACTCAGCTGCATAGATGGAGAGCTGAGCTCCGAGGTGGGGCTTCAGGATCCTGGTAACCTGGGGTTTGTGTGGGGAGAGTGTGGTAGTCACTTTCCCACCCCTGGAAAAAATATACCTGAGTCCCACAACTTAAAGGAGGGAGGATGATTCTGGTTCACAGTTTTAGTGGTTTCAGTCCATGGTAATCTGGCTCCAAGAGAGAAATTGTGCAACAGAACATCATGGCAGAAGAAAGCTGGGCTGTATCATGGTCACAAAGCAAGCAAAGAAGGGAGGAACTACTGAGGAAGATCTTCCCTCCAAAGGCATGGCTCCTGCTCCTTCCACTGAGACCCACTTTCTCACAGTCCCATCATCTGTGAACCGTTCAGTGGGTTAATCCATTAATGAATACAGTGATCTGTGATTCAAACACCTGAGGGTTTGGGGACACTTTTTTTATTCAAGCTGTGACATCAGCCTGTGGTCCCCAGAACCCTTGTGTCCATCTTATGCAAAATTATTACATCTCTAAGAGTCACCTGTGACTTGAGAGTTCCAACATTTTGATGTCTGAGTCTAAAATCTCCCTTGAGAGCCAAGGCAACTTTTAGCACTGAGCTCCTTTGAAAACAAAAAACAAAACAAAACAAAACAAAAAAATTTAAATACTTCCAAAATAGCTTGGCACAGAGTAAATATGCTCATTTTAAAAGGGAGAAATGGGAGGAGTATGAAAAGGAATGAAACCAAAGTGAGAATGAAACCATGCAGGGAAGATTTGAAAACCTGCAGTTCCCTGTCCCATACCTGGAACAAGTTGTGGCATGATGTGAGCTCCAAGGCCTTGCCCAGCCTGGCTCAGTGGGTGATGCCACAGCCTAAATGCTAGCTTCCTTAAAATCTCCTCGGCCAGATTAATAAATTCAACACCCGTATTCTGTCTTCCACAAAGTCTTAGGACATGGATAAAATGCAGGCAAATTTTCTGTCAGAGAATAACACAGATGTACTCTAGTGTCCCTGGGAAGGGTCTCCTCATTCCCAACTGGAGCTCCTGAGCCTGACCTTTGTCCACATTCCTAATAGCATTCTGGATTTCTGAACTCTGTGCAGGATCTCCCATAAATCTCTGCCTATACTTTTCCCCCAGCGTCTCAAACGTTGCCAAACTTCCCAAGGAAACCAATTTCAAAGGCTTCTGACACACGCAATCAGTTACAGCGACAGAACTGTCTGTACTGTGTGGACCAGTTTCCTGTGTGCCACTTTTCCATTTCTGGGACAGAAGGACCGAAAGCCTGCATTTTAAATGGGGAGAGGTTTACTTTGGCTCACAGTACCAATGGATTGAGTCCGTGTCTGCTGGCTCTAAGGGGCAAACACTGGCAGATGGCATGGTGGGGGAAGCTGTGCACCACATGGTGGCAGGAATCAGACAAGGAAGGCAGAAGGACAGGCTTGCACCTGTCCAAGTCACACCCTCAGTGAACTTCTCTTTGGACTAGGTCCTGTCTCAGAACATCAGTCTTTTAGGGGACATTTTCGATATAAACCAGAAAATAAACCATCAGACAAAGTGTGACTTTTTAAGTAGTGCTGAATTGGTCATTTTTATTACCTCGAAAACTGTCTCCTGTGCTCATTTCAGCAAGGCATACATAAAAACGAAATCAAGACCAAAACCCAAAAACAAACCTGTCTTTTTTGTGCATATTTAAAAGAGTTCATCATGGGGGGAAGTCGGAGCTTTAAAAGTTATTTTTTCCTACATAGATAGTGTGAGTTTGACTTTATGTGAGATGCAGGTAAGGTCAGGAAACCTAATTCGGTTCCCGAAGAAGGTAACACAAGGACAAGGACAAGGACCTGGAAGATCAGAGGAGTGACCGAAAAACCATGTATGGGGGAACACAGAAGATCTTGTTTGTTGGCAAGGGAATGCTGGCAGGAACAATGTCTGAACTCACTCTGCTCTCTCCAGCCTTAGCTACTTTGGAAGATCCTCTGGATGAGGCCTTTTATGAGGAGATCGACTACCTCGTGAAACCGCAGAAGGAGGAGCTGTTTGACAACTCAGGTGAGCACCATACCCTCTTTTGAGTTCATGAGCTGATGGCTTTGGTTGTCTTTAGAAACTGTAATTTAGCTTTTTAAAAATTAAGTTTATTTTCACAGTTTAAATATACATCAAGATAGCAGTCATCATATGGAATTTTTACCTTTACATGATATATCTTGGTTGCTTTTTCTCAATTACCTTTGCTCCTTCATCTCCTCTTTCTATCTTTATTTACAATAGTTTTATAATTTGTAGTTGTAATCTAACCTTACTTGATCAGCATCTTGCTAAGATAGAAATGCCAAGCCCTTTCTCGACAAGCCTGTAAACTCAAGATTTCTGTGATCTTAACACTGGGTCTCTCCTGTCTCAGGAGAGCACCATACCCTCTTTTGGGTATGGTGCTCAGACATCCTGTCTGATGTTTTTCTCTCTCTCTCGGGAGAACTTAATTATGTTATTAATTTATAATCCTGTCTGAGGACTCAGTGACGAAGTTCCCCTATTACACAGAGGACGCTGAGGAGAATGGAGACCCCAAGTCTGCCCCAGGTAGAAGAGACAAGTCTTCCTTTTGTAGGTTACGTGAGAAGTCTCGCGGGGAGAATGTTGTCCTGTGACTAAGATGGGCGTGGTTACTTCTCCTTAGCATAAAACAATCATGTTTTGTCTGCATACACTGTGATCTCAGAACAGGAGTGGTCATGGCTACCTGTACAGAGTCATACATGTATAGCAAATGTATTACAATAAATATACAGGGTATTTTTAAAATAACATTTTTAATGTAAAAATACCAAGATAAGAAAGAAGAATAAGGCATATGATTTTCAATCTGTGATAAATGATAAAGCAGTCACCTGAGATTTATACTGATATTGAGAGACTTTTGGAAAGATAACTTCCACAATAACTAAAATACATGCAGTGCAGGCTGTCTGTTCTTACCATCTACTTGGAGCTCTTCTTTGCTTAAAACCAAAAAGGGGAGATTTTTCCACCCTGGACCTTTCCTAAGTGGTGCAAATGGATAACTTTTGGGATGAGTCATGTGAACAAAGGTTCTATGGAGATGAGATCCGAAGGTCCACACAGCACTAGTAAAGGTAGACATCCAGCCTCCTGAGCAGGACTGGTGAGATCACCTATCTCTGTGTTACAGAAACCATGGCCTCCCTCCCTCTCACTATTCTGCATATCCTACTGCTTCAGAAAGTTCATGGGCAGCCTATTTCCTGTAGTTCCAGATTCATATCCCTCAGCCTGTAATATGTACATATCTCATGGTTCAATCTGAATTATAAACATAATATAGTAATTGGAACTCAGAGCATAATTATGTTAATATATTATGACCCTGGAGGCTATTTTAATAAAATATTATTTACCTTGATACTTTGGAATATTTTAGGTTTTAAATGCTTTTTAAGAATATTAAGGTCATATACCTGCCTTTGGCAAACGTTGAATATGGTGATATATTCATCATTCCTTCAAATCTCTGCATGTGATGACTTACATTGCCTCGTCCAACCTGTATTTTGCTCTTTAACCTTATTCATTGTTTTTGAAACCTCTAGCACAGCGTGCTCATGTCAAACAAGATGTCTATGATGATGCTGAAGAGTTATCTGCTCCTAATGTTCTTTCTTCCCCTGACATAAGTGAGAAGTATTTTTCCCCAAAAGATAGAAGTGGTACCAGGGATTCTCAGACTGGTAAGTAGACAGTTGAACTCTAGGAATTTAGGTAATCTTGTATGTTCAATGATATCAACTTTTTCCCTATTAAAAGTATATTGTAACTGTCCCATTTCTTCTGAGAAAAGAAACGCAATTTTTCCCTCTATGCTCATACCCACTGCCTATTGGATATAGACAATTGTATGAGCTTTAGAGTTTGTGACTTTACTGCCATTCTTTTTTTTTTTTTTCCTTTTTGAGACAGGGTCTCGCTTTGTGGTTCAGGCTGGCCCTGAGCTCACTATGGTGCCCAGGCAAGCCGCCGTGAACTCAGCAATCCTCCTGTCTCTGCCTCCCGAGTGCTGGGATTACAGGCGTGAGCCACCACGTCCGGCATTTTTATTGCCATTCTTTACACCCCAAACCAACACATGCAATCTGACTATAAATATGGGGGCTTTTTCTAATTGTGAGATATAATCTCCAACTTTTTAAATGGCATGGCAAATTTAGTCTGTGAACTATAAAAATTTTGTGGAAAACATATGTTTGAAGTTGACATTTTCCACCATTATTGCATATTGTGCAATGACTGTGATTACAGAATGTTAAATTTTTATCACTAGAGGGAAGAAAAGAAAATTTCTTCTCCTTGTTTCTGCTGACACGTGGCCTCATTCCCAATTATGAGGTATTCTGCTCATCTATGGACATGTGGTCCATAGGGACCAAGAGATGGTGGGATTTGTTTGCTCTGCCATTTCTGGGGAGCAAGACAGGGTTTGTGAACACTTTGAGGTCATGCATGTTTTACAATGAGGTACAAGCAAATCTAGTTGACATCTTCTGTCTTCATTTCTTAGTGTACAAGAACAGACATTTCTGAAAGGGAGTTTCTTTCCTCTTATTCCTTGCCATTATTGAGCCATCTCCTTTCTCATTGCTGACATCAGCATAACATTTTGAGCAGTACGAGTTAGCTGTATCTCATATTTCAGAGCAGCTCTGTGTCCTCACAATATTTTGTAGTTGTGTTCACATGTTTTCTTCTAAAAGAGTAGTCTTGAGTCTTTGGCATCCTAGAAATGAGGACTCTTACTGTTACAGGCATCTCCCCGCAGTCTCCAGGAGAAGCTGCAAACTCCAGCATGGAAGAGAAGGCATCTTCACTAATCCTGAGTCAAGAAGACCTTGGATATGATGATGTTGAGATTAGTGCCATGTAGCACCATGTTACAGCAGCTAAGTCTACCAAGAACTCCCCTGTGATATTTTTTTCCCAAACAAATGAGGGTCTGTAAAATGTGTTGATCTACATCTGTAATTAAAAGAAAATATGATAATAACTACCCTGCTTAGAGACCAGTGGGTTCCCCCCCCCCCAGAAATGTAGGTACATTGAACCTACATTTGGAAATTCAACCTTGACTCACATACCTTCACTCATGTGGGACTCAGTTGAAAAAGTCATGTTATCTCTTCTTTAGACCACACTCTTCCCCTCCATGCTGAGTGTTCATTCTCCCTCTTAATATCATAAAACTCTGAAATGCCTTCCCAAGCTCAGTGACATTGAGGAACTCAGTGAGTTCTGAGGAACTCAGAAACTGAATATTCCAAATATCTCACTTATTGATTATCAATACCTGGAAGTGTGGTTCAGAGTGAATGGGGTATGTTAGGTAGAAAAGAAATAACTGCATCTCTTCCAACTTTACCAAATTTTTATATAATATCACTAGCTAAAATCTCCTGTTTCCTAAAGTTGTATTTTACTACAGTCACTTTTCTCCTTCCATGTTATAACTGAATTTTCAAAATGTCCTTCCATTCCACACTGTGCTTTTCTTGTTCATCAAATTCCATAGCTTATATTATTTTCTATTAGTATCCCTTCTTCATCCCTTTCTTTGTACTTAATAGACACCCTACAGTTATAAATTCTTCTAGTACCAAAGTTTTCAAATCACTGTACTTACTTTCCATTATTCCCATGTAAATTAAACTTCACATGGTTACTAAAACTGAGACGTGGCAAATCCAGACAAATACTCTAATTCTCCTTTGCCAGATCCATTCCTGATTTAATCCTATCTGTAATACAAATTTCAAAATACAATTATTTAATTCCAGTATATGAATATTTCCATATCTCCATTCTAATTGCATATTTCAACTAAGATTTTAAAAATTTGAATCTTTATTGTTACATTATACATACACATCATGATCACACACAATATTGAGAATTTGTACCAGCATATGACACAATTTAATTCTCATTTTCCCATTCCCCCACCCACCCTATAACAGCCTGCCTGTTCAACTTAAATATTTCCTTTGATATATAATGTGCACCTCTGCCAAAGAGATCCATGATACAGGCTAAAGTTTTGAAAATACATAAATGGACCAGTCAGCTACTTTTTCAAAGTTTTCCATGTATAACATTAACTCAATATTTCACAAATACTTATTTACATTAGGAGAGGCCCTAGTTTAGTTTATGAAGTCTCCATGTTTGGAACTGTATTTCTTCTTTCTACCTCATTAGCTATTTCCAGTAGTCACTGTAGGAATCAGCAAGAACAAATTGTTCAATTTGTCACAGATGCATTAAACTCTTTTCAAACTTTGTGACTGATGTGTTTCCTACCTCTGTACTGGCTCTCTGGAATTTTCAGTCCTTATATTTTTCTCCCTCATAGTTCCCCTGTTTCAATTGTGCTTTATGTTTTTCATGTACATCAGTTATCAATTTAACAGATTAGACAGGAAGTGTGAATATTCAACTATCAGGCAGAATCCTACTGAGAATATTTACATATTATTTGTTATGTATTGGTTAAGATATTTTCCAGAGCCTATATTCCTTTTTCTTTTCTTTGATCTTTCTTTGCTTTTCAGTACTTTAAAAATATATGTAAATCTTTTTTGACTTTATGAAAATATAACTATAAAATTTCATAATCAAATAATAAAAGTAGTTGTTAAATATGTCTTCAATGGAGAGTATACAAAACAGATTACACAAATCTTCCTTTTCAATAAACTCATAGTATAAATCAAGCCAATTAACCATAGATAGAAAAACTTGCCTAAAGCAAATTGTAATGGGTTTGTGAAGAACAAAAATAAAAATAAGAGTAGTGAGCTTTCATTAGATTCCTTGTGGTGTGAAAACTAACACTAGAACTCATGATCTCCAAGAGCTGGAGTTTCAAAGATTCTAGCTCAAATTAAAATTATAGGAGTATAGGACCTTAAAAACGTAAAGTAGAAATAATCTGAGCCTTAAAAAAATTCAGCCACCCCAATTTAATGGCCCATTTAAACAATAAACATCTGAAATGAACAAACTCTTTTCAGAGGAAGAAGTAAAAGTAGCAAAGAAACACATGAAGAAATGCTCAGCGTCACTGGTCATTGGAGAGAGGCAGATGAAAACAATGCTGAGATTCCAACTCACTCCACAAAGAATGGCTGCTCTCTCAGAATTAACCAGCAACAAATGTTGGCAAGGCTATGGAGAGGAAGGAATCCTTCTCCACTGTTGGTGGGAATGTAGGCCGGTACAACCACTATGGAGATCAGTGTGGAGATTCTCAAAAAGCTAGGAATAGAGATCCCCTTTGACCCTCCTATTCCCCTGCTAGGTATATATATGAAAGAATTAAAAGACTCATATCACAGTGACATTTGTGCACCCATGCTTATAGAAGCTCAGTTTGTGATAGTTAAATCTTGGAAACAACCCAAATGCCCATCACCTGGAGTCTGACAAAGATGTGGGTTTTAAAACAAAATGAAGTATTACTCTGCCATAAAGAATGATAAATTTGAGTCATTTATACTCAAATGGACATACCTTCAGGATGTACTCATAAGTGAAATATATAGGTCACAGATATGTAAATACCATATCTTTTTTTCTGGTATGAGAAACTGAAGATGTAAATGAGTTCTAGAATGTATGATAGATATTGTGAAATAGAAAATATTCAAAGGGAAAAGGGGTTAAGGTAAGTAAGAGGGGAAAGAAAAAATGTGATGTTAAAAAAGGAAATAAAGCTTATGATTATAGGGGGTAGGAGGTTGTAGGGTGGGCAGGGGAATGGGAAAAATGAGAATTAAGTCATGTCATATACTGGGCCAAAGTCTCAATGTTGAGTATAATCATGATGTGCATATAAAATGTACCAATAAAGATTCAAATCTTTAAAAAAATGCATAAATTTTCATGTACTAGATTATATCTCAGTAAAAATAAATAAGTGTCCACCTAGTGGAAAGCTTTTTACTGTTTAACTAGATCTGTAACTTGCAACTCACCACCTTGATCTTCCCCTGAGAGAGAAAATAAAAACGATGTATGTCAGTGCCCAGCAGTAACATACTGCGTATTTTTCCACAGAGCTTGTGCCCTAAAATTAATATTATTTAAGTAAATACTCTGAAGAAAGTTGTACCTGTGGAATTTCCTGGATGATCAGTTTGAAGCTGTGCTGAACAGGTGCTGTAATGATCTTGAATGGTCCCTGATCCTGGCATCCAATGGCCTTTTGTGCTATCCTCAATATGTTAATAACTTCCAATCACTGTGACAAATTACCTGAGATAAACAATTTATAAAGAAGAAATATTTATTTTGACACAGGTTCAGAGGTTCTAGTCCTGTTATCTTGGACCTATGTTCCAGCAGTACATTGAGGCAGAGACACGAGGCAGAGGAAACTGTTCACCTCATGGCATGGTTTCCTGGATTGAAGTAGAGAGAGGGACAGAGAAGGACCAGGGTCACTACACACCATTCAAGAACATGTCACAGCGACTTAGCTTCATCTCATTAGGTTCAATTTCTTTCCTTCCAGTGGCATAGGAGTTGGGCATAAGCCTCAGTTTTATGTGTGTAACATGGCCTTTTAGGTACTGTCTGATGAACAAAAGTTGTTATTATTATTATTATTTTTTTAGACAGGGTCTTGCTTTGTAGTTCAGGCTGGCCTTGAGCTCACTATGTAGCCCAGGCAAGCCTTGAACTCAGCAATCCTCCTGCTTCTGCCTCCCGAGTGCTGGGATTACAGGTGTGAGCCACCACACCTGGCAGCAGTTATGTGTTTTTATTGGAGGGTTAGATTGGGAAACTGGAATAAAGGGTTGATCTTGGTTTTATTTTTATTTTTATTTTTTTTGAGACAGGGTCTCGCTTTGTAGTTCAGGCTGGCCCTGAGCTCACTATGTAGCCCAAGCAAGCCTCAAACTCAGCAATCCTCCTGCCTCTGCCTCCCGAGTGTTGGGATTACAGGCATGAGCCACCACGCCTGGCACTGTGGTATGTGGTGTTGATTGCTGGTGGGCATGAGTTCCCCACGCCCAGCATTGTATGTGGTTACCAGGGATCGAACTCAGAACCTTGCGCTTGCAAGGCAGGCGCTGGAACCACTGAGCTAACCTTCTGGCCCTTGGTTTTATTTTTTTAATTATTTTGTGGAACATCTCTGTTTTGGAGTTTTGACTTTGTTTATATGACTGTGTGAATCTGTGTGGGGACTCCTTTTATTTGGACTGTTGTAGTGGTGGCTAAAATGGATGGTAATGGGTCCTTCCACTTGGGTTTCAGGCTGTAAAGTAATTCAGACCCAAAAGTTCAAATATTGCATGCTTTTATTATACAAGAGACACAGAGGACAAAATAAAAGAGCAATAAATTGGAAATCAAGAGAAGTTCAAATACTTTCCCAAACTACAAATATCATTTTAAAAATATTTCAATATATGTTAAGGTTTCATTTATACTATTTATTTACTCTAGTTTATTGAAAAGGAAGATTTGTATTATTATGCTTGGGTTTGTTTTTGTAAGTTGTTTTTTGGTTTATGTTTTGAACTCTTAGTTGCTAGAGCCTGCAATATTCATTATGTTCCAAGAATGCTGTAAGAGGTTCAACCTGAAAAGAGCTGGATCCCTCCATTGGCTTCTTCTAACTGGTCTGAAGTTACATGACTAACAGAAGTATCTCATGAGCCCTTCAGTAGCACGCAGGTCAACATGACCTCCTGCTAATGGCCATTGCTGAGGCCAGAGTAATGATCTGTGAAGCTGTGGGGGTAATATGAGATCACATCCAAGTTGAGGTCAGAATATTCACACATGAATTCCATTCCCACAATTAGCACCTTCATAGCTTGAAGGACAACGATGTAATTACATATGTAGATGTTGTCTCTCTTGCTTCTAATTTGAAAATGCTTTGACTCTTCTCTTTAAAGCCTTGCCTGCATTAGTTTTCATGATGAATTCATGTAAAGCACACATAAACAGGTATCATGCCTTTCTCTTAATTGTTGAATAATAAAAATCAGTGGATGTGGACCGGAGATTTAGCTCAGTGGTTCCGGTGCCTGCCTCACAAGTGCAAGGTCCTGAGTTTGATCCCTGGTAACCACCTACAATGCTGGGCCTGGTGACCCACGCCCACCAGCAATCAATACCACATACCACAGTGCCGGGCGTGGTGGCTCATGCCTGTAATCCTAGCACTCGGCAGGCAGAGACAGGAAGATTGCTAAGTTCGAGATTTGCCTGAACTACATAGTGAGCTCAGGGCCAGCCTGAACTACAAAGCGAGACCCTGTCTCAAAAAAAAAAAAAAAAAAATCAGTGGATGAGACAGACCAGTGCCCTTTGCCAAAGAAGAATTGGCGGTCCCAGTTCACACCTTTCCTTTAACTCTATTTTAAGATTTCTTCAATCTTGGATGGCATAGTAGGCAGATGGGGACTGGAGATTTACTGCAGGAGTTTCTTGTACTTAGTAACTAGTTTGAAGATAAAGACATACAAAGTAATAACTTTTATTTTCTCATTATTTGATGAAAAACATTGCTAATGCTTTTCAGAAGAAAAAGAAAGAAAAAAGTCTAAATATATTGTAAAATATATTAAAAAGCAATGAAATATGTTCTACAGAAAACCAAATTATCCACTTATAAACCATATATCTTGCCCATTCCAAAAGAAATACATAAATGTTTTCTAGTAGGATTCTGCTTGATTGTTATGCTTACACTTACTATTTATTCCATTGAATTGATAACTTATGTAACTGAAAACATACAAAAAACAGTTAAAATTTGCAAAGGTGAGGAAGAAAAATTTAAGGACTGCAGACTGCAGAGGGCAGTCTGGGAGGGGGATGAATATATCACAAAGATTTAAAAGGTGATATGTTCAGGCAAACTGAGCAAATTATAATTGCTTTTTCCTACAGTGACCACAGGAAATAACAGAAGAGATTTAGAGAAGAAAATACAGTTCCAGATATAAACTAAGAAGATACTTCAGCTTTCTAATAGGGATAAAGATTTGTGAGATTTTGAATTATATCATGGATACTTTTGATAGAGGTATAAATTATATCTTAAATGAAATTTTCAAGTTAAAAATAGTGAATGTGAGATTCTTTGTAAAACATACAGTTAGGAGACAACAGGGAAACATTCACTATACTGGTATGAAGTAATTGAATTTTGTAGTTATTCCATTGATAAATGAACCAGTAATGCCTTTGGGGCAGGAAAATTAGGGTGTTTGTCTTGATTTGTTAAACCTCAATCTCATAACCATGTGAAGGTGGATTTGGATGGGAACAATTCAGAATAAATACAGTTCAAAAGCTTTTGTATTAGGGGAACTTAGAATAGTTGGGGGCCTAACAAGTACAGAGAAAGATATGGAGAAGGGATGGAAAAGAATATAATCTACAGAATTTGATGAGGACTAGAAAGCACAATGTGGTGGAAAGGAAGGAAATATAGAATGTTCAGGCATAACAAGAAAAGAGAAAAAGTGATTTCAATAAAGTATAACTTTAGGGCCAGAGATTTAGCTCAGTGGTTCCAGCACCTGCCTCGCAAGTGCAAGGTCCTGAGTTCCATCCTGGTAACCACATACAGTGCTGGGCGTGGTGACTCTCACCCACCAGCAATCAATACCACATACCACAGTGCTGGGTGTGGTGGCTCACGCCTGTCATTCCAGCACTCAGGAGGCAGAGGCAGGAGGATTGCTGAGTTCCAGGCTTGCCTGGGCTCCATAGTGAGCTCATGGCCAGCCTGAACTACAAAGCAAGACTCCGTCTAAAAAAAAAAAGTATAACTTTATGCAGCAGCAGTTTAAGTAGTGCTATATAAAATTTGACAAAATTAGAAGAGGTGCAGCTATTTATTTTCCACCTGAAATACTCCATTTACTCCAAACCGTACTTACAGGTATTGGTAAAGAATGAGTGAGATTTTTTTTTTCCTTTATGAGACAGGGTCTCACTTTGTAGTTCAGGCTGGCTCTGAGCTCACTATGTAGTCCAGGCAAGCCTGGAACTCAGCAATCCTCCTGCCTCTGCCTCCCGAATGCTGGGATTACAGGCGTGAGCCACCATGTCCGGCACTGTGGTATGCGGTATTGGTTGCTGGTGGGTGTGAGTCTCCATGCCCAGCATTGTATGTGGTTACCAGGGATCGAACTCAGGACCTTGCGCTTGCGAGGCAGGCGCCAGAACCACTGAGCTAACCCTCCGGCCCTGAGTGAGATGTTTTGAAATATTCAGTTAAAGAGTTTCTGTGTTCCTCCCCTTAAGAATAAACATTGAGGGTGGGCAGGGATGTGGGTAAAAATGAGAATTGACCTGTGTCCCATTTGGTACAAATTCCCCAATGTTTTGTGTATATAATGTACCAATAAAGTTTACTGAATAATGAAATAAAAAGAGTAAACATTGAGTTCTGGATAGATCTTTTTACTGAGAGTCCACCTAAGAGAAGGGATATGTTTGAAGACTGTATTTTCCAAAGTCACCAGGTTTAATGTACCTACATTCTTAAGAAAAAAGAACAACCACAGAGTATTTATTATGATACTTTTATTACAGATACATGTATAAATTTTATGGTTTTGTTTTTGTTTTTTTGAGACAAGGTCTCACTTTGTAGTTCAGGCTGGCCCTGAACTTACTGTGTAGCCTAGGTAAGTCTCAAACTCCCAGCAATCCTCTTGATTCTACCTCCTGAGTGCTGGGATTACAGGCATGAGCCACCCTATCTGGCTAAACTTTACAGTTATAAAGATGGAGAGATATTTATTTGACTAACAGGATAAGGGACATCTTTGCATACTTGGTTGCTGCAAATATGCAAATATAGCACTACATGGCATTGAGTTCAACATCATCATGCTCAAGGCCTTCTTGTCTCAGGGAATGTGAAGACCTCTTCTCTTCTATGCTGAAGTTGGAACCTTCTCTTGGAAACTGTGGTAAGATGCCTGCAACAGTAAGGAGAGTACTTAATTCTGTGATGATAAAAAAATCAACAGTCTTTTTTAAGAAGAAAAGATTTGAACACAGTGATTAAAAAATATTCACATGGACACAGAGAGCATCTCTAAAAGGTGAGCTAGAACTATCTCATATGGACTGCTCTGTTCAAAGTCTTGTATCGATGTCAACAATGAGAAAAGAGATGGCTCAATGATGAAAAGGAGTAAGAGTGAAAGGAAACTCAGAAATGGTTCGTTATCTTCATATCTAAAGAAACAGAGGCAGGAGATGGCAACAAGACATTCTCTGTATCTCATACAGGGAACACATGATGTCAAAGTATTCATGAACCCTTGCTTGGTGCCAAAAGATGGCAGATTAACCAAACCCACTGTCTATTGATTCCCACAGACCACATGCCTATAGATAAGCAGAAAGCCTAGTCCTTGGGAATGAGGTCATGTGTCAACTGAAAAAAGAATAAAGTTTTTGTTTCTTTCTACTAATAAAAATTTATCACTCTAATTAAGATCATTGCATATCCTACCATAATAATAAGAAATTTCAATTGAAAAAAGTTTGGTTACATGCTTCCCACAATTTTTTTTTTTGTGGTACCAGGGATTGAACTCAGGCCCTTGCGCTTCCAAGGTAGGCGCTGTACCACTTGAGCTAGATCCCCGGCCCCTACCCACAAAATTTTTATGGCTCATAGGCTTAACTTGCTTTACTATTAAAATGTTTACTTCTCACAAAGAGCACTCATATTTATAGTCAGACACACATGTTGGTTTGGGGCCTGAAGAATGTAAACAAAACTACAGAGTATGCAACTCCTACAACATGTCTATGCTAAGGGTCAGAGATATGCAGAGAAAAGAACATATTTCTTCTCTCAGAAGAGTTGGGATAGTTATAGTAAAATATGAACAGGGAAAAGTTGACATCATCTAGTATGCAAGGCTATCTAGCTTATACTAAAGAAAAATTGATGAGTGTTGAGTCCAAATGCATGTTTCTCATAACAAGTAAGTGATATGATAGGAGACAGAGCTGTCCTCTCACCTGTCTGAGAATCTCTGACACCACTTCCATCTTCTGGGAAGAAGTGTTTTCATTCATCCCAGGAGCAGAAAGAACTTTAGAAATAGGCAACTCTTCAACATCATCGTAGCCATGTTCTGTGACATCAGTATGCTGTACTAGAGGTTCTGAAAATAGGCCATTAATAAGGTGGAAGAGCAAAATATGTCTCATAAGATGATGTAAGTCACTATTAATGCAGAGATTACAGTGAAAGATGAAGCACCACATTTCAAGGCTGGCCAAAGGCAGATGTCTGACCTTAGTATTCTTAGAAACCATTTAATTCCCTAAAGCATTTCAATACAGTAAGATAAATGATATTTTATTAAAATAGCTTCTAGGTCCTGAATATATCAACAAATTCATGCTATGAATTCTACATATTATGTTGTGGTTATAATTCGGATTGAACCACATAATATGTACATATTAGAGGCTGAGGGATATACATCTGGAACAAGAGAATCCAGGTTATCCATGTACTTTCTAAGGGAGGAGGATAAGAAGAATTGTGAAGGAGAAATAGGCTTTTGTTTCTGTAACACAAAGATAGGTGATCCCACTAGTCCCAGTCATGAGACCTGGACTTCAACTCCTACTAGTACTGTATTGATTTTTCAATCTAATCTTAATAGATCCCTTTTTTTTTGAGACAGGGTCTTGCTTTATAGTTCAGACTGGCTCTGAGTTCACTATGTAGCCCAGGCAAGCCTTGAACTCAGCAATCTTCCTGCCTGTGCCTCCTAAGTGCTGGGATTATAGGCATGAGCCACCATGCCTGGCATTTTGGTATGTGGTACTGCTTGCTGGTATGTGTGAGTCATCATGCCTGGTATTGTTGTATGTGGTTACTGGGGATCAAACTAGAGACCTTGTGCTTGCTAGGCAGGTGCTGGAACCACTGAGCTAAATCTCTGGCCTCATAGATCCTTTCTTTATGTGGCCTGTCCTAAGTTATCCTTTTTCACTATTTGGGAAAAGTTCAGGGTGAACAACTCCCTACTTTTGTCCTTTGTGCAGAAGAGCTCTGGGTAGATGGTAAGCATAAGTACTTACTAATAAATGCATTCCATGTATTCCAATTATTAAATATACCTTCTTAAAATCCTCTCAGTATTAATATAAACCATGATTGATTGGTATATCTATTAGGATAAAAAACATACTGCCTAGTGTTCTTTCTCATGTTAGATTTTTTAATGTTTCAAATGTGTATATATTTTAAAGTAGCTTTTGAGTTTATTGTAGTACCTTTGCTGTGTACCCTGTGGCTCAACAGAACTAACTGTGGATGCCAAGAAAATTGAACATGACATTTTCTGGAGATAACAGAGTGAATAAACGGGAAATCATTTCAATACACCTGGGAGAAGTGGCCATTTCCATCCTAATCAAGGGAGTGGATTGTCCTCAGATAAGATGCCTCAGATAACCTATAAAAGGAAGACTTCTTTCAATACCTGGGTCAGACTCGGGGGCTTCATTCTCCTTGGCATCCTCTGTATAGTAGGGGAGCTTAGTCACTGAGTCCTTAGACAGGTTTTCTGATAGGAAAAGAAATCATACACAGAGACAGGAGAGACCCAGTGTTACAGTTCAGAAAACTTTGAGGTTACAGACTTGTACAATAAGGGCTTGGAGTTTCAATTTAGGAAGAGACTGAGTATGTAAGATTAGATTACCTCTTCAGTCTACAGTTGCTAAAGATATCCAATCAGTGCCAGTTCATGACCACAAAAGAAGGTATGGTACACACCTGGGTTTTCAGACAGGTCCTCCTTTTGTGATATCGTGAAGTAATCTATCTCCTCATAGAAGGGCTCTTCCAGAGAATCTTCAAAAGTAGATAGGGCTGGAGAAAGCAGAATGAGTTTAGAGATTGCTTCTGGAGGCATTTCCTTAACAGCAGGCATAAATCTGCTTCTCAGTACTCATATGTGGGGACACTTCTCTGGACTACCAGGTCTAGTTCTTTGCACTATACTTTTTTTGGGACAGAAGTAGGTTTCCTGACCCTATTTGCATCCTCCACTAAGTCATAATATCTATGTGAGAAAAATAATTCTAGAGCTCCCACATTCAACTCCTGATCAAGGGTTCATGGCCTTTAAACTTTTAGTAAATGTAGGAAAACGCAGTTTTTGAGATAGTGAGATAAAGATAAAGCATAAGTTCTAAGAATCATGAATGGTCTGATGCTTCGTTTTATGGTTTGTATCCAAAATGTCCCCCAAAAGACTGATTTTTCTGAGACTGTGTCCAGTTAGAAGGAGTAGGTCACTGAAGATTTGACCTTAGTGGAAAGGTGTATTCTTGTCTTTCCCCTCTGTCTTTGATTCCTGGCTGCCATGTGTGAACAATATGCCTCTGATATGACATTCTGCTATACACTTTTTGCCTTGGAGCCAGACAACCATTAATTAAATCCTATGAAACTATAGGCAAAACTAAACCTTTCTCCCTTTAAATTGCAAGTGTTGGGTATTATTGTTACAGGAGCAAAAAAATGCCAAACACAGAAAATTGGTACATGGAGTAGGGATGTTTTTGTGATGGCACCTGAGTGTGTATTTCAGAAGCTTCTGAGACTAGTTTGCGAGGTAGTTTGGAAATGTCAGCTACAGAAGCCTTGGAATGGTATAAGTGGAGTAGGCAGAGACTGATGGGAGATTCTGTACAGAGTTCAGAAGATCAGAATGCTGTTAGGAATGTACAGAAAAGGCAAGCTCAGCAGGCTTCATCTGGAAACAAGGACATGATTGGAAGTAATACTAGAGGATGCATGTGCTAAACCCTGATAGAAAGCTTGTCTTCATATTTTCCAGGTCCTGATACTTTGCAGGAGTCTTAGATTATTGGTTGTAGACTAACGTGGTCATGGACACTTTAAGGAAGCCTAATGTTCAGGTTGTACAATAGGTACTGTTAGTTCATTTTAGTCAAATTTACCCTACGAACCAGGATTTTATAAAAGGAATCCTAATGACTTGAAAAATCCACAACATAGCCAGAAAGGCAGTATCTATACAGTTGTCAGTGAGGGCACGGTGATTGCTGAAAAGATTAGCACTAAAATGAAATCAAGTAATTCCCATCAGGATGATAGGAAAGAAGGCTTAAATGCATATTTTTGCTTTGGTTTCATTCATTTGTATTGCCCTACTTTAACCTGTTAGAATGAGAATGTTTAATCTGTGCCAATGTGGATTGGAAATATTTAACTTTTTGTTTTTGTTTTCACAGGGGTTCTCAGGTAAAAGCTGCCTTAATTCTCAGAGGAGAATTTGGACTTAACAGCAATTTGGAACTCTGAAGACTTTGGTGACTCTTAGACATGAACTAAAGGAATAGTAAATAATGACATTGACACCAGGTTTTAGGGTTAAAGGGGGTTGAATGTTTTGGTGTAGATCTAAACTGTCATCTCCAAATCTCATGTATTTGGATCATGGGGTCACTGAGGGGACCAGTCTATGGAAGACTTCATATCTGAATGTATTGTTTGGAAAAGGCATGTCATTGGGGCATGATTTTGGATAGAATATCTTCCTGAGTCCTTCCTTTCTCTCTGTTTCCTGATGACCTTTCAGTGAACAGCTATCCATTCTGCCCTGGAAAATAAAAAAAGAACTATGGATTGAAACCACTAAAACTATGAGCCCAAACAATTCACTCCTCCTTTAATTTTGGAGTGATTAAAGTGACTAAGATATGCTCCCCACATACTTTCTAGGTTACCAATAACATAACGCTTCACCTTGGAACTTAGCTTTCCAGCTATACAGCTGTGTCCCCAGGATGACAAGGACCAGGAAAAGGAGGGCTCCCAGGATGACACAGAGGATCACAGGTAAGGAGAAGACACCAGGGACAGGAGCTGGGACTGAATTGGTGCCTGAGGAGGAAAAGAAGCCATGAAGCTTTTGAGAGGCTTGAAAGCCTATCGTCTGTTATAAAAACTAGAGGATTGAGAGCAAGTGAATGTATGTGAGCCTTGGCAGTCCTGTGGCTATTACAACTTAGTAAAAATTTATTGCTGCTCCTAAAACTTGATCATCTGGCCTACTGTACTAGTGTCAGAAATATAATTTCATAGCAAGATCAATGAAAATCTGAGCATCTCCTGTATGACTCAGCTAACAGCTGAATTAACCACTTACTTCTAGGAGGGGGAGAAACTGTTGTCCTTTCACCTGGAGAGAAAAGAAGTAACACATGATCAGTGCACTGTGTTAGCTGGACAGTCACAGAGCCACACTCACAAGCACTGCACATGGTTTTCTCAGCTACCAGGAGTTCAGGGCACAGCCTCTGCAGAACTACAGTGGAAGACAGATGGCAGCCTTGGTTGGACACACACACTCCTGCAGCCCCAGCTCATGCCCTGGCCCTACTACTCACCTGAGCACCTCACACCCGCATCCTCCTCATGCTTGCAGTCGCTCTGTCCCCAGGGCGCCCTGGCACAGGCCCACAGGGAGGACTCCCCGCCTCTGCACTGCACCTCATCCAGCCAGATGCTTCCATTTCCTGTGCCAAAGGCAGCCTTCTGCATGGCGTCCAGGGCAGGACCACAGCCCAGCTGCCGACACACCACCTCGGCCTCTGCCAGGCCCCAGGAGTCATCGCACACTGTGCCCCAGGAGCCTTCGTGCCACACCTCCACGCGCCCTGAGCACTTGCCGTCTCCTCCCCTGAGCCGCAGCTTCTCTCTGTCTGGAAAGGCAGCAGCACCTCCTCTTACTGCCCTGAGAAGGGAAGGAACCCCTGGGGGCCCTGGGGGAGGAAGGAGGGGCTCAGGTACCTGTGCAGGGTGCAGAGTTGGGACAGCTCTTGAGTCTCTGTCCTGTAGAGGCAGACAGTGGGGAAGTGGTGTGTCAGTGGTATCTGAGACTGGTTTGCCTCAACACAAGGATCTTTAAATCCTGAGTTCATGAGGGAAATGATTTTACCTTCTCTAATTCTCTGTTCTGTGGTTTAAAGTTTAGTTTCTATCTACAAGGTGCTCATAGGTATTGGAGCAACATGCTGACTGAAGGTGTTGACTTAGTGTTGGACATTTTAGACTAAGAGACCAGGAAGGTGAAAGACAGACCTATGGCAACAGATTCCTCATTTGCCTCGCTTTTCAGAAGGTCTTGGGCATTTGAGATCAATTCTTCTAACCTCAGTTTTCTAATCAGACTTAAGGAATAATCTTAATACATTTCACCAGTTTGATGGGAGGGTTAAGCTAGGAGAATTATAACAAAGAGAAAGGTTTTCGTATTTGATGTCTCACTTTTCATTGTGCTAAGGAAAGGTGGTAATTTAACAAAACACAACACAACAATACACAATACAACATTGCCTTAGGCAATGCTCTGTGAGTTATCAGGACATGAATTCATGCTTCCACATGCTCAGTTCCATTCATCTAGTATTTTGTTTTGTTTCGTTTGAGACAGGGTCTCACTTTGTAGTTCAGGCTGGCTCTGAGCTCACTATGGTGCCCAGGCAAGCCTGGACCTCAGCAATCCTCCTGTCTCTGCCTCCTGAGTGCTGGGATTACAGGCGTGAGCCACCACGCCCCGCACCGTAGTATGTGGTATTGATTGCTGGTGGGCGTGAGTCTCCACGCCCAGCATTGTATGTGGTTACCGGGATCAAACTCAGGACCTTGCACTTGCGAGGCAGGCGCTGGAACCATTGAGCTAAATCTCTGGCCCTTCATCTAGTATTTTTATCACATAAATCAGTTTTTCCTATTTCTGCTATTGAAAGAAGAAAGAAAGATGTGTATTAAATCATCTAAAATTCAAAATTCTTTTTTTTTTTTTTTGAGACAGGGTCTCTCTTTGTAGTTCAGGCTGGTCCTGAGCTCACTATGTAGCCCAGGCAAGCCTTAAACTCAGAAATCCTCCTGTCTCTGCCTCCTGAGTGCTGGGATTACAGGGTGAGCCACCACACCCAGCATTTGTGGTATGTGGTACTGATTGCTGGTGGGTGTGAGTCACCATGCCCGGCATTATTGTATGTAGTTACTGGGGATTGAACTCAGGACCTTGTGTTTGCAAGGCAGGTGCTGGAACCACTGAGCTAAATCTCCAGACCCAAAATTCTTTTTATAGACATATTATAGCACAGCATTTAATTTGGAAATATGAAATTTCCCTAAGCACCCTAAAGTGAATGCACAGACACATAGGAATACCCAGTAGGTCACCTGTACATGTGACATAAGCTTCCTCCCTAGGAAGGCAAGATTTCTGTTTCCAAGTGTGAGAAAGACACTGCCAGAGAGACCTATCTGTTTTTCTGCACTGGATTCCATCCAGCCACTGGAGTCTAGAGCCTTCTCTGGGAGGAACAAAAGGGTCAAGGGTCCCGCTGTCACCACAGTGAAGCTGTGAACAGATCACAGACAAGGTTGTAGCTTCCATGGGGTTGCGACAGACACTGCCCCAGGTCCCGTTGTAGAAAACCTCCAGCCACCCAGCACACTCCTGGTCCTCGTTCACCATCCTGAGGGCCAGGAACTCTGAAACAGAAAAGAAGAAAACAGGGCACAGTGAGCGGTTGGCTCTTAAAGTTCTGTTTTCTTTATTTATAAGAAGTGAAGTCTCACTGCTGACTGTACTCATGGAGAGTCTCCTAAATGGGAAGACTAAGCATTCTTGACATCATATGTCTTTTGTCTCCAACCTGAACATGCCGATGATGTAGAATAGAGGAGAATGACATGGCAGGGGCAACTGCGGCATCTGCGGTGAGGAAAAACTGGACCCTTTTCCTTCACCGAACAGCTGAAAGTCCATGTGAATGCGGTGGGCAGGGAGAATGGTGGAGCCCTTCCTAGGTTCAGTTTTTGATCTTTGGAGCCCGGCCATGTGTTGCCTCATGTAGCAAGGAGGCTTTGCAGGCAGGATTTGACGAGGACTATTTCTTGATAAGATAATCCTGGATTGTTCTGACCACACCAGGGGAGCCCAATCTAAGTGTACCCTAATCCCCATGTGCTAACTAGCAGATAATGCATTATGACACTGGTTACGGGAAGACATGACTATGGAAGAAAGGCAGGGGAATCTCAAGGCATTTAGTTTGAAGAAAATGGGAAGGAGCCAAGGCATCTTCTAAAAGCTGGAAAAGATAAGGACGTGAGTCATTCCAGAGTGTAATACAAATACAGGTCGCTGACACTGTGCTTTCAGCTCTGGCAGACTTGGGATGGACTCTCCTTTCCCCAACCGTAAGACAGTTCATGTTGTTGGAAGTCACTAGCTCTGTGGTCACTTGTGACAGAAGCAATAGGGACAGAATGCAGTGGGGAGCACTTTGCACCTGCAGGGAACTGACCAGGGAGCCCTTCTTCCCGTAGAAACTAGGAAATCATCGCGCCTGGTGACAGAGGCGGGAAAGAAGGACCGGAACCTGAGCTGACGCAGGAGATGTGAGCCCTTGATCTTACCGGTTCCTAGAGAGACGGG